>JAUJPP010000003.1:58444020-58503558 GCA_030562195.1 Nipponacmea schrenckii | reverse complement strand
CACTCATAAAAATATTTCGGTAAGTTTTATCAGGGGGGATAATTGTCCAACTCGATCAATAGCGAGAAAATCGGCATAAAACTGCCGTCAAATTGGTCAATTTATGCGAAGGTATTATTAAATGGTTTCAATCAATTTTGAGGCCCTGCGTTCTCCTTTGACAAATCACCAAAAGAGTAGGCTTATGTCGCTGTCCTAGCAAAATTTACTTCATTTCATACTGTAATTAGCCCATAAGGTGCAGCAGAGTAAGAAGTAAAACTCCATTCATTTTATTAAATCAACCCTGATTTAAATGATGTAAAATATAATTAAGTTTGGGTTAATGAGATTGAAGAAGGAGGCTTTAAAGATGGCGATTTTACTGCGGGCACTAGAAATCACTTATGTATGTTTGCAATATAAGCCTTGTTCAAGATTCAATACGGCCGACTAAAGAATAAGGCCTATTTTAGGATCTCTGTACTGTAGGTAATTCTGTTTGACTCCTGTCCAGTGTTTACCATGCCCATCCACACCACAAGTTCTATAAGAACATAAACCAGACTTGACGGACTGGGATTATTATTTCAGGACAGTCAAGATGTGAGAACGTGTGTGGTTCATTTTATAATATCGTTTTTACTGTCTGGTAGTAATACATTGATCAGACAACTTCTTAAAAAAATAGGTACCACATTTCTTTATTTATTTATTTATTATAGAATATTTCTTTTAAATTATCGCTAATTCCCAAAACTGGAAAAAACAATTAAAAATTTATACTATTGTCCTGTTGTCTAATGTTTCAACTAAATGTCTTCCTCAGAAACACTACAGTAGATTATACACATTGTTAATTCAAAGTTTAGAAATCGACAAAAACAGTCACTGAAACTGAAACATTAAACAACAGGACAATAATATATATTTTTAGATATTCATATCATTTATAATAAAGCTATTAAAAAGGCCCTTGTATACTAGAAGCAGTTATTGAGAAAGCAATTTTACGAAGCTCTTAGTTTTAGCGAAGTCCATGACCTCGAACTGCAAATCATGTTATAATTGTCTCTAATATTTATAACAATAGAGAACTGAACCACAAATGCACCGGCCAAGGTAAATTTTGCTTATTTTAAAACATACTTTATCTATTTAAGAATTGGTACAGAATATATTTTACAATATATCTCAAGATAAACTTGAACTCGTCGAAATTATTCTACAGATCTTTCAGGAAAAGGTGAGGAAGAGTTTGGGTGTTTTGTATGACTCTCATCAAATATTGATTGCTCTTATTCCTTACCTTTTTAAAACCACCCCCGTATTTCTATATGTCTTATAAACAGAATAATATATTGGTGATTTATTTTATTGATAGATACTAGAGAACCAAGGTATCAATAAATCTACGAAAGTTGGGATATTTAACGGAAGAATTTTAAACGAGTTAACGCAGCTGTATTATTGGTGTGGCCCACAGAAATGGCGGGACAGTAAATCGGGTAAACTAGGTGACATTCAGGTAGGTAGACATCTTTAAATTATTGAGAGTAACATTTTAAAAAGATTGTAAAGAGGTTTTCATTTTTTGTGTATATCAAACGTGGATTTGCCACCTAATATGTACATTTCAAAATATACCTTCAATATGTCGAGAGAGTGACCAAGTTGACATGACGTCAAAACAATTCATTTGACATGGTGACAACAGATAAACATCCTCACCATCCTAAACAAATAACCAAAATGTGATCCTAAACTACTGAAGTGTTTCTATAGAATGAATCTAGCTGAATCATATGTTTTATTTCTAGGACACGGCAACTGAAGTGTTTCTATAGAATGAATCTAGCTGAATCATATGTTTTATTTCTAGGACACGGCAACTGAAGTGTTTCTATAGAATGAATCTAGCTGAATAATATGTTTTATTTCTAGGACAAAGCAACTGAAGTGTTTCTATAGAATGAATCTAGCTGAATAATATGTTTTATTTCTAGGACACGGCAACTGAAGTGTTTCTATAGAATGAATCTAGCTGAATCATATGTTTTATTTCTAGGACACAGCAACTGAAGTGTTTCTATAGGATGAATTAGCTGAATCATATGTTTTATTTCTAGGACACAGCAACTGAAGTGTTTCTATAGAATGAATCTAGCTGAATCATATGTTTTATTTCTAGGACACGCAACTGAAGTGTTTCTATAGAATGAATCTAGCTGAATCATATGTTTTATTTCTAGGACACGCAACTGAAGTGTTTCTATAGAATGAATCTAGCTGAATATATGTTTTATTTCTAGGACAGGCAACTGAAGTGTTTCTATAGAATGAATTAGCTGAATAATATGTTTTATTTCTAGGACAAAGCAACTGAAGTGTTTCTATAGAATGAATTTAGCTGAATAATATGTTTTATTTCTAGGACACAGCAACTGAAGTGTTTCTATAGAATGAATCTAGCTGAATCATATGTTTTATTTCTAGGACACAGCAACTGAAGTGTTTCTATAGAATGAAACTAGCTGAATCATATGTTTTATTTCTAGGACACAGCAACTGAAGTGTTTCTATAGAATGAATCTAGCTGAATCATATGTTTTATTTCTAGGACACTGCAACTGAAGTGTTTCTATAGAATGAATCTAGCTGAATATATGTTTTATTTCTAGGACACGGCAACTGAAGTGTTTCTATAGAATGAATCTAGCTGAATATATGTTTTATTTCTAGGACACGCAACTGAAGTGTTTCTATAGAATGAATCTAGCTGAATAATATGTTTTATTTCTAGGACAAGCAACTGAAGTGTTTCTATAGAATGAATTAGCTGAATATATGTTTTATTTCTAGGACACGCAACTGAAGTGTTTCTATAAATGAATCTAGCTGAATCATATGTTTTATTTCTAGGACACGCAACTGAAGTGTTTCTATAGAATGAATCTAGCTGAATCATATGTTTTATTTCTAGGACACTGCAACTGAAGTGTTTCTATAGAATGAATCTAGCTGAATCATATGTTTTATTTCTAGGACACTGCAACTGAAGTGTTTCTATAAATGAATCTAGCTGAATAATATGTTTTATTTCTAGGACACGCAACTGAAGTGTTTCTATAGAATGAATCTAGCTGAATAATATGTTTTATTTCTAGGACACAGCAACTGAAGTGTTTCTATAGAATGAATCTAGCTGAATAATATGTTTTATTTCTAGGACACAGCAACTGAAGTGTTTCTATAGAATGAATCTAGCTGAATAATATGTTTTATTTCTAGGACACGCAACTGAAGTGTTTCTATAAATGAATCTAGCTGAATCATATGTTTTATTTCTAGGACACTGCAACTGAAGTGTTTCTATAAATGAATCTAGCTGAATATATGTTTTATTTCTAGGACACGCAACTGAAGTGTTTCTATAGAATGAATCTAGCTGAATCTATGTTTTATTTCTAGGACACGCAACTGAAGTGTTTCTATAAATGAATCTAGCTGAATAATATGTTTTATTCTAGGACACTGCAACTGAAGTGTTTCTATAGAATGAATCTAGCTGAATAATATGTTTTATTTCTAGGACACAGCAACTGAAGTGTTTCTATAGAATGAATCTAGCTGAATCATATGTTTTATTTCTAGGACACAGCAACTGAAGTGTTTCTATAGAATGAATCTAGCTGAATCATATGTTTTATTTCTAGGACACAGCAACTGAAGTGTTTCTATAGAATGAATCTAGCTGAATCATATGTTTTATTTCTAGGACACAGCAACTGAAGTGTTTCTATAGAATGAATCTAGCTGAATCATATGTTTTATTTCTAGGACACAGCAACTGAAGTGTTTCTATAGAATGAATCTAGCTGAATCATATGTTTTATTTCTAGGACACAGCAACTGAAGTGTTTCTATAGAATGAATCTAGCTGAATAATATGTTTTATGTTTTAGGACACAGCAACTGAAGTGTTTCTATAGAATGAATCTAGCTGAATCATATGTTTTATTTCTAGGACACAGCAACTGAAGTGTTTCTATAGAATGAATCTAGCTGAATCATATGTTTTATTTCTAGGACACAGCAACTGAAGTGTTTCTATAGAATGAATCTAGCTGAATCATATGTTTTATTTCTAGGACACAGCAACTGAAGTGTTTCTATAGAATGAATCTAGCTGAATCATATGTTTTATTTCTAGGACACTGCAACTGAAGTGTTTCTATAGAATGAATCTAGCTGAATAATATGTTTTATTTCTAGGACACGGCAACTGAAGTGTTTCTATAGAATGAATCTAGCTGAATAATATGTTTTATTTCTAGGACACAGCAACTGAAGTGTTTCTATAGAATGAATCTAGCTGAATAATATGTTTTATTTCTAGGACACAGCAACTGAAGTGTTTCTATAGAATGAATCTAGCTGAATCATATGTTTTATTTCTAGGACACTGCAACTGAAGTGTTTCTATAGAATGAATCTAGCTGAATCATATGTTTTATTTCTAGGACACTGCAACTGAAGTGTTTCTATAGAATGAATCTAGCTGAATAATATGTTTTATTTCTAGGACACTGCAACTGAAGTGTTTCTATAGAATGAATCTAGCTGAATCATATGTTTTATTTCTAGGACACTGCAACTGAAGTGTTTCTATAGAATGAATCTAGCTGAATCATATGTTTTATTTCTAGGACACTGCAACTGAAGTGTTTCTATAGAATGAATCTAGCTGAATAATATGTTTTATTTCTAGGACACAGCAACTGAAGTGTTTCTATAGAATGAATCTAGCTGAATAATATGTTTTATTTCTAGGACACAGCAACTGAAGTGTTTCTATAGAATGAATCTAGCTGAATAATATGTTTTATTTCTAGGACACAGCAACTGAAGTGTTTCTATAGAATGAATCTAGCTGAATCATATGTTTTATTTCTAGGACACTGCAACTGAAGTGTTTCTATAGAATGAATCTAGCTGAATCATATGTTTTATTTCTAGGACACAGCAACTGAAGTGTTTCTATAGAATGAATCTAGCTGAATCATATGTTTTATTTCTAGGACACAGCAACTGAAGTGTTTCTATAGAATGAATCTAGCTGAATATATGTTTTATTTCTAGGACACAGCAACTAAGTGTTTCTATAGAATGAATCTAGCTGAATCATATGTTTTATTTCTAGGACACGGCAACTGAAGAAGACAAACAGACAGTTATTGATCTCGTCCACCATTTTTTATCTACTTATGTTGTTCTTTTAAATATGGTATTGCTTTTTTTGATAAAACTGTTGGCACAGGGAAAAGGTCCGTATAAAATTTATCTCCAATTTATATTTCTTACAAATCATTATCACAAAAATTCCAAATTCACTTGCTTACTACAAAGAAAATTGACACATTATCCTAATCACAGTCTATAAATGAAATGAAGAAGAAAAAAATAAAACCTGATCTGAGGAGAAGGGAAAAAATATTTTTTTTCTTTATCTTGACCGACTGACAGGACATTTTTCGGATCTGACTGTTGCTTGGTAACCAGCCCTGACCAGGTATCTCTGGTACATATAGGCACAGGAATGTCTGATTTTCTAAATTGAGGATAGGATGTTGTGCCATTGGTTAGGGGGTGAGAATATGATGTCATTTGCTTTGTTACCTTGACAACAAGGTAATGGGTTCTTTCAGTGTTTGTAAGTTTTTGGTCAAGAGATTTGATCAAGGACCAATTGGTAGACAGGATTCTTGAGACCTTTGTTTTAACCTTGTAAAATAAAATATTTTTTCGCTCTTTCTTTGTATGTTTTTTCAAATTGCTGCCTGTAGGTCAAATTCTGTTAATATTATAAAAGTGAATTTAAAAAAATTTTTTTATTTCAGAAACCATAATATAACTCTATCTAAAATGTTGACATCTCTCAACATCCGTACAATCATCCTAAATTAAAACTACTGGTTATTCAAGTCTTAAAGGAATGTCCTGATTTACTACAGCATTATCTCCCCTTATTTAACCATGCTCTATTACCCAGACCTACGACAAAATGGTTGAAATGTATCAACTTTATACTTAAGGTATGTATCAGCTCAAGTATGATTGAAAACTATTTAGGTGGCTTGATAACTTAGGTACCTAATAACTTTAGGGTAGGTCTAGAGCTGTGAACAAAAAGGGATTCTGTCTAAACCCCACCCCCTTTCAATATACTTCCTACTCTCTTTATAAAACAAGGGAGCAAAAATTTTGTGGCCTATTCATAGCTAAATATTGTCCAAACAAAATTGTCTCTATAAATCTCAGCCAATCAGATGCAATCACTGTTCTTTCCCTTTATTTTCAGATCTACGAGAATCAACTACGTCCCCTAATTTACATCATCTAGAAGACGTTACTGTTATAATGTAGTTACCATAGCAACAACATATTTTATTCCTCCCGAGATAAAACGGAAAACATTAGCCAATGGTTTAAGGTAAAATTGATGTTACATTTCTATACTCTAGAAAATTGAAAAAAAATTTTTTGTAAGGGGGATGTTTTTAAGCTTTTTGGGCCTTTATATCACATTTTTTTCCCTTCATCATTAACTCATTAAATGCAGAAGAATAGGATGTAAAACTCCATTCATTTCATTTTTGTCTTCCCCCTTACCCAAAAAGGTCAGGAAGGGGGTAAAACTCCATTTATTTTTTTATTTCTGTCTTCATTAACCCATTAGTGCAGAAAATAGGATGTAAAACTCCATTCATTTCATTTCATTCCCGTCTTCATTAGCCATAGGGGGAGAAAGTAGGACGTAAAACTCCTTCATTTATTCCATATCACATGACCTACAGATTGGTAAGAATTCACCCCATACCAAATTATACGATTATTTGAAAAAGTTTTCAGACGAATAAGACTGTGATTTTTTATAAAATATTATAATTTTGTTTTCAGAATGAGCTATGGTGGTACGCCATAAAACACTGGAATGTATCGTTTTATATTAAACCGAGGAAGAACACTGATCAGTAGTGGGGAATCTAGGTCTATAGATTACCAGTAGATGTTGGAGAATATAAAAAACAGATGACAGAGACTATTATTAAAGTGAGTATCACCCTTTCTTTAACTTGAGTGAAACTGTTAGATATTTCTACTATGTTTCGCTTTAGCAGGTAAATTTTGCATTAGGAATTAACAGTTGTCACATTGTAGTTGTTACAAAACACACAGGCACAGGCTTTGACAACCTCCAGTGAAAGAGTTTTGTTGGTGTAGTTAGCTTAACTATTGAATTTTATTCTAACTTATGAATATATTTAGAGTTAACTTCTGGGAGATATCGTACAGTAGAATATCATATAGGATGATAAATTATGTTCTGTTTTAGATGATACCTACCATTAATATGATGATAAATTATGTTCTGTTTTAGATGATACCTACCATTAATATGATGATAAATTATGTTCTGTTTTAGATGATACCTACCATTAATATGATGATAAATTATGTTCTGTTTTAGATGATACCTACCATTAATATGATGATAAATTATGTTCTGTTTTAGATGATACCTACCATTAATATGATGATAAATTATGTTCTGTTTTAGATGATACCTACCATCAATATGATGATAAATTATGTTCTGTTTTAGATGATACCTACCATTAATATGATGATAAATTATGTTCTGTTTTAGATGATACCTACCATTAATATGATGATAAATTATGTTCTGTTTTAGATGATACCTACCATTAATATGATGATAAATTATGTTCTGTTTTAGATGATACCTTCCATCAATATGATGATAAATTATGTTCTGTTTAGATGATACCTACCATTAATATGATGATAAATAATGTTCTGTTTTAGATGATACCTACCATTAATATGATGATAAATTATGTTCTGTTTTAGATGATACCTACCATCAATATGATGATAAATTATGTTCTTTTTTTAGATGATACCTACCATTAATATGATGATAAATTATGTTCTGTTTTAGATGATACCTACCATCAATATGATGATAAATTATGTTCTGTTTTAGATGATACCTACCATCAATATGATGATAAATTATGTTCTGTTTTAGATGATACCTACCATTAATATGATGATAAATTATGTTTTGTTTTAGATGATACCTACCATTAATATGATGATAAATTATGTTTTGTTTTAGATGATACCTACCATCAATATGATGATAAATTATGTTCTGTTGTTTGATGATACCTACCATTAATATGATGATAAATTATGTTCTGTTTTAGATGATACCTACCATTAATATGATGATAAATAATGTTCTGTTGTAGATGATACCTACCATTAATATGATGATAAATTATGTTTTGTTTTAGATGATACCTACCATTAATATGATGATAAATTATGTTCTTTTTTTAGATGATACCTACCATTAATATGATGATAAATTATGTTCTGTTTTAGATGATACCTACCATTAATATGATGATAAATTATGTTCTGTTTTAGATGATACCTACCATTAATATGATGATAAATAATGTTCTGTTTTAGATGATACCTACCATTAATATGATGATAAATTATGTTCTTTTTTTAGATGATACCTACCATTAATATGATGATAAATTATGTTTTGTTTTAGATGATACCTACCATTAATATGATGATAAATTATGTTCTGTTTTAGATGATACCTACCATTAATATGATGATAAATTATGTTCTGTTTTAGATGATACCTACCATTAATATGATGATAAATTATGTTCTGTTTTAGATGATACCTACCATTAATATGATGATAAATTATGTTTTGTTTTAGATGATACCTACCATCAATATGATGATAAATTGTGTTTTGTTTCAGATGATACCTACCATTAATATGATGATAAATTATGTTTTGTTTTAGATGATACCTACCATTAATATGATGATAAATTATGTTCTTTTTTTAGATGATACCTACCATTAATATGATGATAAATTATGTTCTTTTTTTAGATGATACCTACCATTAATATGATGATAAATTGTGTTTTTTTTAGATGATACCTTCCATTAATATGATGATAAATTATGTTTTGTTTTAGATGATACCTACCATTAATATGATGATAAATTATGTTCTGTTTTAGATGATACCTACCATTAATATAATGATAAATTATGTTCTGTTTTAGATGATACCTACCATTAATATGATGATAAATTATGTTCTGTTTTAGATGATACCTACCATTAATATGATGATAAATTATGTTCTGTTTTAGATGATACCTACCATTAATATGATGATAAATTATGTTCTGTTTTAGATGATACCTACCATTAATATAATGATAAATTATGTTCTGTTTTAGATGATACCTACCATTAATATAATGATAAATTATGTTCTGTTTTAGATGATACCTACCATTAATATGATGATAAATTATGTTCTGTTTTAGATGATACCTACCATTAATATGATGATAAATTGTGTTTTGTTTTAGATGATACCTACCATTAATATGATGATAAATTATGTTCTTTTTTTAGATGATACCTACCATCAATATAATGATAAATTGTGTTTTGTTTTAGATGATACCTACCATCAATATGATGATAAATTATGTTCTGTTTTAGATGATACCTACCATCAATATGATGATAAATAATGTTCTGTTTTAGATGATACCTACCATTAATATGATGATAAATTATGTTTTGTTTTAGATGATACCTACCATTAATATAATGATAAATTGTGTTTTGTTGTAGATGATACCTACCATTAATATGATGATAAATAATGTTCTGTTTTAGATGATACCTACCATTAATATAATGATAAATTATGTTCTGTTTTAGATGATACCTACCATTAATATGATGATAAATTATGTTCTGTTTTAGATGATACCTACCATTAATATAATGATAAATTATGTTCTGTTTTAGATGATACCTACCATCAATATGATAATAAATTGTGTTTTGTTTCAGATGATACCTACCATTAATATAATGATAAATTGTGTTTTGTTGTAGATGATACCTACCATTAATATAATGATAAATTGTGTTTTGTTGTAGATGATACCTACCATTAATATAATGATAAATTGTGTTTTGTTGTAGATGATACCTACCATTAATATGATGATAAATTGTGTTTTTTTTAGATGATACCTACCATTAATATGATGATAAATTATGTTTTGTTTTAGATGATACCTACCATTAATATGATGATAAATTATGTTCTGTTTTAGATGATACCTACCATTAATATGATGATAAATTATGTTCTGTTTTAGAAATACCTACCATTAACATGATGATAAATTATTTCTGTTTTAGATGATACCTACCATTAATATGAGATGAATTTATGTTTTGTTTTAGATGATTTACCTACCCTATAATAATGATCGATAGTTGATTGGAATAAACAGTCACCGTTTTAGCTGAAAAATACCCTCATTAAGGTATAACTAGATAAGCTTATCCGCTTCTTCTTTAGATGTACCGACATTAATTGTCATGATAAATTGATGTTCTGTTTTAGATTTGGGAATATCTAGCCTACAAACTGATGATGATTGAATAGTTTCTTATGTTATGAATACCTTCCATTTAATTTGAAGACATCCGTTGTTCTGGCCCGTAGGTGGAGTAGGTCACTGGAGTCAGGATACAAAGGTTTTACGAGGTGATGAACAGTTTTAAATGCCAATACAATGATGATAAAATGGAACTGTAGATGAATCCCAAGAACAATGACAAAAGATGCATAAATAGGTTCTGGGAACAAGGAGATATGATCAACTATAAATTTACTCCTGTTCCTGTTCCATTAATTGATGAAAAAAGGTAAAATTGCTAAATCTTTAAAGAGTACGCCACATAGCTCAATTTTTAATCTGACATCCATTCAAGTAAGTTGGTTGCCCGGTCAAAATTTCAGGTTTAGAGACCACATAGTTTAAGTTGCTTGCAGGAACACGATAGAAAGGTGTAAAGTACTTCGTGCCAATTAAAGCAAAAAATATTAACAACTAGTCATTTTGTAATGTCAAAGTTTAGCTTTTACTGAAGTTTGTTGATTTTAGGGTAACAATGATTAAAATGAGTTTAAGATGTTCCAATTGAAGACTATATGGCCGACTGCAAAACAACTAAAATTTGACTAAAGTAGGAAGCTATAAGAGCTATTACTGAATTAAACTCCTAAAATAATTCCTGTTAAATCTTTGACCAAGGTAATATTTCAAGCTAATAGTGAATGTGACATCCTGTCCCTGTTCAAAGGTTTGACTCTTTCCAAAGACATTCAGATTTTTCTAAAAATTGATTGTTCTTTTCCAGCATTGCCGAATATCTCAGCTACAGAACATTTGATACTGATTGAACAGTTTTTATGTTTGAATCAACAACTGGTGCCAGATTTAATCGACAGACATCCTGTTATTCTGGCAACACTGCTGGACGGTGTGAGTAAGGTCACTGGAGGTCAGGATGAGCAGAATTTTACAGACGGTGATGAAACGGTTGTTGAAAATGGCCAGGATAACAATGATGATAAAATGGAAGTTGAAGATGAATCCCAAGAAGACAAGATGGCCGACAAAGCAGACGACAATAAAATGGAGGTTGACTGGGAAAAGGAAGATGATGATCAGAAAGCTATTTTACAACTTTATCTCCTGAAAATAATCTCTGATTCCAATTCTAGATTGTTACCATGGAAAAAAAAGGTACCATAATTTAGCTGAAATACTTTGTAAAGAGGTATCAGGCACACTGATAGCATCAATTTTTAATCTGACATCCGCATCTTCCTAAGCTAAGTATGGCATCACTGCCACAAAGGATCAAAATCTTCAGGTGTTATTGATGTCACTTAACACATAGTTTAAGTTGACTTGCAGGAACCACAGATAAAATGGTGTAAATTGATACTATCAGTGTACCAATTAAACATAAAATGATTAAACAAGCTCAAGTCATTTTGTTAATTTGCTCAAATGTTTTATGTTAATTATGAATGGTTTGTTTGATTTTAGGGTAAAAGTAAAAAGAGTTTGATGTTCCAACTGTTGAATATATTATCTGGTCCGGCTAGCCTCGCTAAAACAACCAGACAACTTATCTCAAAGGTAGGAAGGCTATTAATTTGGGTGATATGAAATGAAAAAAACCCCAAAAAAACAATTAAGTAAACTCTTTGATCCGGAAATGTTCATAGCCAATTCTCATCATAAGACCATAAAATGTAAACTCCATTCATCAGAAACAGTCTGTCTTCATTAGACCATAAGGTACAGAACAGGAGGATGTAAAACTCCATTTATTTCATTTCTATTACCAACAGTCTGTCTTCATAGCCTATAAGGTATAGAAGAGAAGGATGTAAAACTCCATTCATTTCATTTCTATTACAAACAGTCTGTCTTTATTAGACCATAAGGTACAGAAGAGTAGGATGTAAAACTCCATTCATTTCATTTCTATTACAAACAGTCTGTCTTTATTAGACCATAAGGTCAGAAGAGTAGGATGTAAAACTCCATTCATTTCATTTTATTAAAACAGTGTCTTCATTAACCAATAAGTATGTACCATTTCTTCTATTAAACATCGTCTCATAACCATAAGGTAAGAAGAGTAGGATGTAAAACTCCATTCATTTCATTTCTATTACAAACAGTCTGTCTTTATTAGACCAATAAGGTTAGAAGAGTAGGGATGTAAAACTCCATTCATTTCATTTCTATTACAAACAGTCTGTCTTTATTAGACCATAAGGTGTAGAAGAGTAGGATGTAAAACTCCATTCATTTCATTTCTATTACAAACAGTCTGTCTTTATTAGACCAATAAGGTATAGAAAGAGAAGAGTAAAATTCATTTAGTTCCAAAGTTTTAAGAAATAAGGTTAAGATTGGATGATAAAACTAAATTATTTAATTTCTTTCAGTGATTGACCAATCAGATGACTGGAACAGTAAAATTTCATTGTAATAAGTTTTAGAAATAGGCCCTGATTGGATATAAACTAAATAAAAACTCTTTTAGTGATTGACCAATTAGATGACTGGAACACTAAAATCTTATTATGTTTTAGAAATACGGCCTGTTTAATTTAAACACATATTTTTGTTTGCTCAGATGGAGAGACAGGTGGGTTTGAGGGTGAGGACGGTGAATTAGATATTTGGTTAAAACATGCCACACCTAGCAACCACCATACGTCATATTTACCAGTTCTAGCCCAGATATTAAATCGCTATATCAGTAACTATAGCAACCATCAAGATAAATTAGCTGAGATTCTGTCGATTGAGAAAAACAAATTCCCTTTTACTCCATTATTGATGGTTGCCATGGAAATGATAAAAAAGAAAGAAGAAAATAGCGAAGGTATATATCTTAGGTTTTTATAACGTGAGACACAAGAATGTGGACTCTCTGAAAATGGAGGACGAATTGACATCATTGGCTAGTTTATGCCTAATTGTGAATCTAAGTTGTTATCAAATACCAAGAGTTTTGGCCAAGGACTAGTTGTTAGAAAGGATCTTTAACTGTGAACCTAAGTTGTTATCCTTGTAAAATCAATACCAAGATGTTTGACCAAGGACCAGCTGATAGAAAGGATCCTTGTGAACCTAAGTTGTTATCCTTGTAAAATCAATACCAAGAGGTTTGACCAAGGACCAGCTGGTAGAAAGGATCTTTAACTTTGAACCTAAGTTGTTATCCTTGTAAAATCAATACCAAGAGGTTTGACCAAGGACCAGCTGGTAGAAAGGATCCTTGTGAACCTAAGTTGTTATCCTTGTAAAATCAATACCAAGATGTTTGACCAAGGACCAGCTGGTAGAAAGGATCCTTGTGAACCTAAGTTGTTATCCTTGTAAAATCAATACCAAGAGGTTTGACCAAGGACCAGCTGGTAGAAAGGATCTTTAACTTTGAACCTAAGTTGTTATCCTTGTAAAATCAATACCAAGATGTTTGACCAAGGACCAGCTGGTAGAAAGGATCCTTGTGAACCTAAGTTGTTATCCTTGTAAAATCAATACCAAGAGGTTTGACCAAGGACCAGCTGGTAGAAAGGATCTTTAACTTTGAACCTAAGTTGTTATCCTTGTAAAATCAATACCAAGAGGTTTGACCAAGGACCACCTGGTAGAAAGGATCCTTGTGAACCTAAGTTGTTATCCTTGTAAAATCAATACCAAGAGGTTTGACCAAGGACCAGCTGGTAGAAAGGATCTTTAACTTTGAACCTAAGTTGTTATCCTTGTAAAATCAATACCAAGAGGTTTGACCAAGGACCACCTGGTAGAAAGGATCCTTGTGAACCTAAGTTGTTATCCTTGTAAAATCAATACCAAGAGGTTTGACCAAAGACTATCTGGTAGAAAGGATCTTTAACTTTGAACCTAAGTTGTTATCCTTGTAAAATCAATACCAAGAGGTTTGACCAAGGACCAGCTGGTAGAAAGGATCCTTGTGAACCTAAGTTGTTATCCTTTTAAAATCAATACCAAGATGTTTGACCAAGGACCAGCTGGTAGAAAGGATCCTTGTGAACCTAAGTTGTTATCCTTGTAAAATCAATGCCAAGAGGTTTGACCAAAGACCAGCTGGTAGAAAGGATCCTTGAGAACCTAAATTGTTATCCTTTTAAAACCAATACCAAGAGGTTTGACCAAAGACCAGCTGGTAGAAAGGATCCTTGAGAACCTAAATTGTTATCCTTGTAAAACCAATACCAAGAGGTTTGACCGATGACCAGCTGGTAGAAAGGATCCTTGAGAATCTAAGTTGTTATCCTTGTAAAATCAATACCAAGAGGTTTGACCAAGGACCAGCTGGTAGAAAGGATCATTGAGAACCTAAGTTGTTATCCTTGTAAAATCAATACCAAGAGGTTTGACCAAGGACCAGCTGGTAGAAAGGATCATTGAGAACCTAAGTTGTTATCCTTGTAAAATCAATACCAATGTAATATAGTTTGATTATAAATTGATATTTTTCATGGTTTCAGAAATTAAAGAGTTTATTTTACGAGTTCTACCGAGTGTATATCATATACAGATTGATACGAAGGCATTACAACCTCTCTTAGCTTCGTATAAAGATCAGTTAAAGGGAGTTAAATCTTGGAAACCTCCAAACAAGGTAAGTACATTAGTGGGGTATTTCATTTGAAGGAATTTAAAAGGATTCTGCGACTTAGAATGAAGATAAAATTTTTTGATTTTTAAACTTGGTCAATAAGAGTGTATATTCATCAGTAGATATACCTGCTGTCATAAATAAATAACAGAATCCTTATATAATCTGATAAATCAAACAAAACATTAAAATGTTAAACTTGGTCAATAAGAGTATATATTAACATCAGTAGATATACCTGCTGTCATAAATAACATAACAGAATCCTTATATAATCTGATAAATCAACAAAACATTAAAATTTTAAACTTGGTCAATAAGAGTATATATTCTCAGTAGATATACCTGCTGTCATAAATAATATAACAGAATCCTTAAATAATCTGATAAATCAAACAAAACATTAAAATTTAAACTTGGTCAATAAGAGTATATATTCATCAGTAGATATACCTGCTGTCATAAATAATATAACAGAATCCTTATATAATCTGATAAATCAAACCAAAACATTAAAATGTTAAACTTGGTCAATAAGAGTATATATTCATCAGTAGATATACCTCTGTCATAAATAACATAACAGAATCTTATATAATCTGATAAATCAACAAAACATTAAAATTTTAAACTTGGTCAATAAGAGTATATATTCATCAGTAGATATACCTGCTGTCATAAATAACATAACAGAATCTTATATAATCTGATAAATCAACAAAACATTAAAATTTAAACTTGGTCAATAAGAGTATATATTCATCAGTGGATATACCTGCTGTCATAAATAACATAACAGAATCTTTATATAATCTGATAAATCTAACAAAACATTAAAATTTTAAACTTGGTCAATAAGAGTATATATATTATTAGTAGATAAACCTGCTGTCTAAATAACATACAGAATTCATATAAATTCCGATTTTACAGGGATTCTGTTACTTATAACACCAGGTAAGTTTACTGATGAATATATACTCATATTGACCATTCTTGATAACTTAAATTTTATGTCCATTCTAAAACACAGTGTCACAAATCTTCAAATATCTTGAAAAAATCTTCAAAATGTCTTATTTTTTTTTTTTTGGTAGTCTAGTACAGAATTCTCATCATTTGCTATAAAGAATTATTTCCCTTTATATATATTATTTCAGTCAAACTGTGATTTTCATCCAGTGTCTATATTGATGATGTCACTTCCTGGAGACATGAAGTCTGTAGAAGATATAGAAGATGAAGTAACAACAGGAATGGTTACCATGGATACTGATGAATTAGTTTTATTTTCAAGACAAATATTACTTTATCTTGGTGAATCCATTCTCCAATTTTCAAAGGTAACCGAGAATTTTAAGGTCATGTTTTTTAGACATGGTTGTTTCCCCTCCAACTTTTTCCTTGGGGTGTGGTGACTTGCTCAATAACCTGAATGTCCAGGGGTCAATTGTGACTCATATTCTTCTTGTATCACAGCCAAAGTTCAGACCTTACCCATAACCAATACTGTTTACTGTCTTTTCTTTTGATTGGCTGGATTCACTGGCATACAATCCAATAAAAACACTACCTTACCTGAATCAAGAATCAACATTAGTTTGGCCATTTTGTAGGTGTGAGACAAGAATAATGGCTATTGTAGTCAAGGTATAAGACAAAACTTGACAATTATCCAAATTCTTTTCCAGAATACAGAAGAGAGCAAAACTAAAATCAACTTTTACTTTCAACTTCTTCACAAAATCTTAGCAGACGTTAAAACTAAAATGGCCACAGTGACATCTTCAGAAGGTAACGCTCAAACTGAAGTGGTGAAAGAAACAGAAACATTTGGCGATTTCTGTGAATCCGAAAATTCAGAGAAAATAATCCTCAAACACATTTTACAGAATATAAATCTTCAGAAATCATTTCTAAACTGTCAAAGCGAAAACTCCAAGGACGAAATTTCGGTTGGTCAAATTATTAGTCCACCACTTCTACTAATCATTGAAAATAGTGCCAGTTGCCTAGATACAGAGGAACTAAGAAAACTGAAGTATTCATACACAGATAAGATTTTCGAGAATTTAAGAACTATGGGTAAATCGTCCACTTTTGAAAAAATTGTGAAATGTTTGAAATCGTTGGTTCCTTATTTAAATGAAGATTATCAGTCCCGATTTATTGACGTTGTTTTAGAAATGTCTGATTCGTTCATTGTCAGTAAAAAAAGGCGGGAAATGACAGACGCAGGGAAACTAGTGATTCAAATTTTATCTGAGAAATTGAAGACGCATCAAACATTGTTGCATCAACTCTCGTTGGAGCAGACGTCAAAATTATTCAACTGTCTCAAAGTGACTGAAGATGAAAATTTGATTCACTTCTGCTCTGAAATATTAGAAAAAAATCCTGCATTTTCATTGGCCTGTGATGAAGAACTGTGGCTCCACTTGTTAGAGAATGATACAGACAAGATGTCTGACGTGATGGTGAAATTGTACGATAATAATTATGTTTGTCGGACATCGTTTTCGAATTGGATTATAGAAAACGCGGATATAAATAAAAATAAATGTAAGTTGTATTTTTTTTTAATTTAACAAAATATTTGGTGATAAATAAAATCTCAAACTACTTTCTGGATTTAAAAATATCACCACTGGTCGATAAAATTGAAAAAAATAGTTCTGCACTTTTAATCGCCTTGTGGTGAAAGCTTTGATATAAAAAAAAGACTGGTAAAAGGTTCTATATATACCGGTATCTATGGTGAAGACAGAGCGTTGGTTCTTTACTTATGATGTCATTTGCTTAGATGAAAATATCGGACGTGAGTTCTAATCTCGATCGACGTGTTATTGTCTGATGACCTTGAATACGTCACCTTCACTCATGATTCCAGTCCACCCAGCTGTAAATGGGTACAGATAATCCGGGAAAGATCAATGCCAAGATGCTTGGCCAAGGACCAGCTGGTAGAAAGGATCCCTGTCACGGTTGTCAAGTTGTTGCAGATTTTCTTTTTCAAAACTTGCAGGGTGTATAAAAGTAAGAAACAGTGAAGAATTGATATCACTGGTGTACACCACCTCGAACAATCTTCCGAGACTATCACACACTGTAGATTCTACAGATATAGAAATAATAAAACAGTTAATTAACATGGAGAAATATGGTAAGTTTTAATTAATTATCAATTAGAAAGATATAATAACAATAGCATGCTATTGATGTCATTAAACACAGGCAGAGAGCAACAATCTCTGACTATTTTACTTCCCCTGTCAGCTATTTTACTTCCGCTGTCAGCTATTTTACTTCCCCTGTCAGCTATTTTACTTCCCCTGTCAGCTATTTTACTTCCCCTGTCAGCTATTTTACTTCCCCTGTCAGGGTATTTTACTTCCCCTGTCAGCTATTTTACTTCCCCTGTCAGCTATTTTACTTCCCCTGTCGGCTATTTTACTTCCCCTGTCGACTATTTTACTTCCCCTGTCGGCTATTTTACTTCCGCTGTCAGTTATTTTACTTCCCCTGTCAGCTATTTTACTTCCCCTGTCAGCTATTTTACTTCCCCTGTCAGTTATTTTACTTCCCCTGTCAGCTATTTTACTTCCCCTGTCGGCTATTTTACTTCCCCTGTCGGCTATTTTACTTCCCCTGTCAGCTATTTTACTTCCCCTGTCAGCTATTTTACTTCCCCTGTCGGCTATTTTACTTCCCCTGTCGGCTATTTTATTTCCCCTGTCGGCTATTTTACTTCCCCTGTCAGCTATTTTACTTCCACTGTCAGCTATTTTACTTCCCCTGTCGGCTATTTTACTTCCCCTGTTGGCTATTTTACTTCCCCTGTTAGCTATTTTACTTCCCCTGTTAGCTATTTTACTTCCCCTGTTAGCTATTTTACATCCCCTGTTAGCTATTTTACTTCCCCTGTTAGCTATTTTACTTCCCCTGTTAGCTATTTTACATCCCCTGTCGGCTATTTTACTTCCCCTGTTAGCTATTTTACTTCCCCTGTTGGCTATTTTACTTCCCCTGTCGGCTATTTTACTTCCCCTGTCGGCTATTTTATTTCCCCTGTCGGCTATTTTACTTCCCCTGTCAGCTATTTTACTTCCCCTGTCAGCTATTTTACTTCCCCTGTCGGCTATTTTACTTTCCCTGTCGGCTATTTTACTTCCCCTGTCGGCTATTTTACTTCCCCTGTCGGCTATTTTACTTCCCCTGTCGGCTATTTTACTTCCCCTGTCAGCTATTTTACTTTCCCTGTCGGCTATTTTACTTCCCCTGTCAGCTATTTTACTTCCCCTGTCGGCTATTTTACTTCCCCTGTTAGCTATTTTACTTCCCCTGTCGGCTATTATTGCGTCAAGTATACTCGTTTCATGACTACGTCACTCAGGTTTGCTGCCTCCTATTTTTTTATTACAACATCTATTTTAAAATAGTTAAAACTCTTCATGCTCTTAATTCTCAACTTCGAATGATGCCATGTTGTTTTGTTTAAATAGTGTATGAATACTTGACCATGTTAATTTGACCTTCATAATTTGCATATTTTTTAAATTGTGCTACAATGTCATATTGTTTATCACTATATAAATTTGGAAACAGTTCTGTTGATTGTTGAGACCTCTTTCCCAAATCCCCAGGCCCCAGGCCCCAGGGCTCAGGGGGTTTTAGGGAAAGGATACAGTAAATTTTTCAGGTATATTTCTTCTTAAAAAAACAATCATAAATATTAATTACATTTTTTTCAGGTAAAAAAGAAATGATGAAGATGTGGAAGAATTTATCCGAGAGTTTGTTAGAAACTGGAGTGGTAAATAGTCAACGTCTAGATTTACTACAAACGCTATTTTATAAACTAGTTACCATGGATACTAGGTACCGAGAGAAATTAGTTGTTCTGTGTTTTAGAATATTGATGATGAAAACTCTAGAAGAAAACCTGAGAGTCTCCATCTTGGATTTAATTACTGACAATATCAAGGTATTGCAAGATTCTGTTTATTTCTTGTTTTGTTTTAGATGTCTTATTATAGATTCACATCTCTGAATTAACCCATTAGGTGCAGACAAGTAGGATGTAAAACTCCATTCATTTCATTTCTATTACAAACAGTCTGTCTTTATTAGCCCGTAAGGTACAGAAGAGTAGGATGTAAAACTCCATTCATTTCATTCTGTCTACATTAGCCCATTAGAGCAGATGAGTAGGATGTAAAACTCCATTCATTTCATTTCTATTACAAACAGTCTGTCTTTATTAGCCCGTAAGGTACAGAAGAGTAGGATGTAAAACTCCATTCATTTCATTCTGTCTACATTAGCCCGTTAGGTACAGAAGAGTAGGGTGTAAAACTCCATTCATTTCATTTCTATTACAAACAGTCTGTCTTTATTAGCCCATAAGGTACAGAAGAGTAGGATGTAAAACTCCATTCATTTCATTTCTATTACAAACAGTCTGTCTACATAAGCCCGTAAGGTACAGAAGAGTAGGATGTAAAACTCCATTCATTTCATTTCTATTACAAACAGTCTGTCTTTATTAGCCCGTTAGGTACAGAAGAGTAGGATATAAAACTCCATTCATTTCTTCTGTCTACATTAGCCCGTAAGGTACAGAAGAGTAGGATGTAAAACTCCATTCATTTCATTCTGTCTACATTAGCCCGTAAGGTACAGAAGAGTAGGGTGTAAACTCCATTCATTTCATTCTGTCTACATTAGCCCGTAAGGTACAGAAGAGTAGGGTGTAAAACTCCATTCATTTCATTCTGTCTACATTAGCCCGTAAGGTACAGAAGAGTAGGGTGTAAAACTCCATTCATTTCATTCTGTCTACATTAGCCCGTAAGGTACAGAAGAGTAGGGTGTAAAACTCCATTCATTTCATTCTGTCTACATTAGCCCGTAAGGTACAGAAGAGTAGGGTGTAAAACTCCATTCATTTCTTCTGTCTACATTAGCCCGTAAGGTACAGAAGAGTAGGATGTAAAACTCCATTCATTTCATTTTAAAAACTGATTTAATTTACGTTATGAGCCTCACAATGGATGTGTTCAAAACGAGGCGTAAATTCAGTCTATATTTGTGATCAACCGCACCTTTATGTCAGACATAGAACTACATACATTTCATTCTCCCACTTTCAGCTGAAATAAATCCCGAATTTTTTTACACCAAGTCTCATCTGTTTGGTTTGAGGAATCTTTCTTCAGTTTCTAAATTGTTTCAAGTCTTTTTCTGTAAAATTTATAAATAATATTTTAGTTGTGTGAAAGAGAACTTCTGACAAAAGATCTGGAAGAAATCTGGCCACAGTTTGTCAAATCTTCGTTAAGGTGAGTGAATCTTTGTTAATTTTGGTGAATCTTCGTTAAGGTGAGCGAATCTTCGATTTTTTAATTTTTTAAGGGGGGAAACTTCGTTAAGGTGAGTGAATCTTTGTTAATTTTAGTGGATCTTTGTTAAGGTGGGTGAATCTTCGTTAATTTTAGTCGATCTTCGTTAAGGTGAGCGAATCTTTGTTAATTTAAGTGGATCTTCGTTAAGGTGAGTGAATCTTTGTTAATTTTAGTGGATCTTTGTTAAGGTGAGTGAATCTTTGTTAATTTTAGTGGATCTTTGTTAAGGTGAGTGAATCTTTGTTAATTTTAGTCGATCTTCGTTAAGGTGAGTGAATCTTTGTTAATTTTAGTCGATCTTCGTTAAGGTGAGTGGATCTTCATTAATTTTAGTGGATCTTTGTTAAGGTGAGTGAATCTTTGTTAATTTTAGTGGATCTTTGTTAAGGTGAGTGAATCTTTGTTAATTTTAGTGGATCTTTGTTAAGGTGAGTGAATCTTTGATTTAAATGTGAGTCGATCTTCGTTAAGGTGAGTGAATCTTTGTTAATTTTAGTCGATCTTCGTTAAGGTGAGTGGATCTTCATTAATTTTAGTGGATCTTCATTAATTTTAGTGGATCTTCATTAATTTTAGTGGATCTTCGTTAATTGTAGGATCTCATTTTTAGTCCATCCTTAAGGTGAGGAATCTTTGTTAATTTTAATCGTTTTAAGGTGATAACTTTTAATTTTAGTGGATCTTTTTTTGGGGAAATCTTTTTAATTCTGAGGATCTTCTTAAGGTAAGTGAAAAACTTTTTAATTTTTTTAACTTGAAGGGAGTGGGTTTTTGGACTTTAATTGTGGGCTTATTAATTTTTGATCTTCAAATTTAATTTGAGGATCTTCTTAATAATTGTGAAATCTTTTTATCAATCTTTTTGAGGATCTTCATGGAATAATTGTGAAATCTTATTTCTCCCAATCTTTAAATGAATTTTTGGACCTTTAATTTTTTGAATCTTATTTCTCCCAATCTTTATTAATTTTAGTGGATCTTTGTTAAGGTAAGTGAATTTTTGTTAATTTTAGTGAATCTTTGTTAAGGTGAGTGAATCTTCGCTAATTTTAGTGGATCTTTGTTAAGGTGAGTGAATCTTCGTTAATCTTAGTGGATCTTTGTTAAGGTGAGTGAATCTTCTTTAATTTTAGTGGATCTTTATTATGGTGGCTGATTGAAGGTTATATTTCTAGCTTGCTCCCATCAACGTTGGTTGTATCTCGTGTTATTGTCAGGACCTCTCCATCCTCAAAACGGAGCCCTCGTTGATTTTAACTTTTAAGCTCATAACTATCCTTCTCAGCAGCAGAACTAATTGTGAAATACTATTTCTCCCAATCTAACTGAGGAGTGTTCTTAGACCAATTGTGCATTACTATTTCTCCCAATCTAACTGAGGAGTGTTCTTGAACTAATTGTGAAATACTATTTCTCCCAATCTAACTGAGGAGTGTTCTTGGACTAATTGTGAAATACTATTTCTCCCAATCTAACTGAGGAGTGTTCTTGAACTAATTGTGAAATACTATTTCTCCCAATCTAACTGAGGAGTGTTCTTGGACTAATTGTGAAATACTATTTCTCCCAATCTAACTGAGGAGTGTTCTCGGACTAATTGTGAAATACTATTTCTCCCAATCTAACTGAGGAGTGTTCTTGGACTAATTGTGAAATACTATTTCTCCCAATCTAACTGAGGAGTGTTCTTGAACTAATTGTGAAATACTATTTCTTCCATTCTAACTGAGGAGTGTTCTTGGACTAATTGTGAAATACTATTTCTCCCAATCTAACTGAGGAGTGTTCTTGAACTAATTGTGAAATACTATTTCTCCCAATCTAACTGAGGAGTGTTCTTGGACTAATTGTGAAATACTATTTCTCAAATCTAACTGAGGAGTGTTCTTGGACTAATTGTGAAATACTATTTCTCCCAATCTAACTGAGGAGTGTTCTTGGACGAATTGTGAAATACTATTTCTCCCAATCTAACTGAGGAGTGTTCTTGGACTAATTGTGAAATACTATTTCTTCCAATCTAACTGAGGAGTGTTCTTGGACCAATTGTGAAATACTATTTCTCCCAATCTAACTGAGGGGTGTTCTTGGACTAATTGTGAAATACTATTTCTCCCAATCTAACTGAGGAGTGTTCTTGGACTAATTGTGAAATACTATTTCTCCCAATCTAACTGAGGAGTGTTCTTGGACTAATTGTGAAATACTATTTCTCCCAATCTAACTGAGGAGTGTTCTTGGACTAATTGTGAAATACTATTTCTCCCAATCTAACTGAGGAGTGTTCTTGGACTAATTGTGAAATACTATTTCTCCCAATCTAACTGAGGAGTGTTCTTGGACTAATTGTGAAATACTATTTCTCCCAATCTAACTGAGGAGTGTTCTTGGACTAATTGTGAAATACTATTTCTCCCAATCTAACTGAGGAGTGTTCTTGGACTAATTGTGAAATACTATTTCTCCCAATCTAACTGAGGAGTGTTCTTGGACTAATTGTGAAATACTATTTCTCCCAATCTAACTGAGGAGTGTTCTTGGACTAATTGTGAAATACTATTTCTCCCAATCTAACTGAGGAGTGTTCTTGGACTAATTGTGAAATACTATTTCTCCCAATCTAACTGAGGGGTGTTCTTGGACTAATTGTGAAATACTATTTCTCCCAATCTAACTGACGAGTGTTCTTGGACTAATTGTGAAATACTATTTCTCCCAATCTAACTGAGGAGTGTTCTTGGACTAATTGTGAAATACTATTTCTCCCAATCTAACTGAGGAGTGTTCTTGGACTAATTGTGCATTACTATTTCTCCCAATCTAACTGAGGAGTGTTCTTGGACTAATTGTGAAATACTATTTCTCCCAGTCTAACTGAGGAGTGTTCTTGGACTAATTGTGAAATACTATTTCTCCCAATCTAACTGAGGAGTGTTCTTGGACTAATTGTGAAATACTATTTCTCCCAGTCTAACTGAGGAGTGTTCTTGGACTAATTGTGAAATACTATTTCTCCCAATCTAACTGAGGAGTGTTCTTGGACTAATTGTGAAATACTATTTCTCCCAATCTAACTGAGGAGTGTTCTTGGACTAATTGTGAAATACTATTTCTCCCAATCTAACTGAGGAGTGTTCTTGGACTAATTGTGTTTATTTTTTAATCCAATTCAGGACGATGTATTTAGAACCGAAACTTATCAACATTCTTATAGACTGTATTCCATTGGTTTATAACAAGTCACATGACCATAAACTACCAATCAAATTCCTGTATGAAATGGTAATGAGTCATTCTAAATTTCTAGCCGTGATGTTTGGAGAGAAGTCACGGGAAATTAAAGGTAAACTTCTGCTACTTTTTCCAGGAATTTGTAATAGAAAATATTCCACTGATCTTAACTTGTCTGTCCCATGGCTTCAATTTCTTTTTAATTATGATTTTTAGCTAAATTAGTTTGCATCCTGCATTTTTACATTTTTAAGGAGTGGCAATCCAGCTGTTTTTGAAGAAAAATTAAAAGCATTTTCAAAAAATTACTTAGTTTTATCAGGGTTATGCCAGTCCTGGCATTCCATACTCAGTGACTGCATGGCATTTCCCATTTTCATTAGCCCATTAGGTACAGAAGAGTAGGAAGTCCATTCATTTCATTTCTATTACAAACAGTCTGTCTTCATTAACCCATAAGGTGCAGAAGAGTAAGATGTAAAACTCCATTCATTTCATTTCTATTACAAACAGTCTGTCTTCATTAACCCATAAGGTGCAGAAGAGTAAGATGTAAAACTCCATTTCAATTCTCATTAATTTTGAATAAAAAACCTTTAAAGAACACTAAAAGGGATAGATTGGTAGTTATTCACTATTTCTGTCTCTATAATATTGACCAATCCTGTTTCAGACGATATATTTTTGTATAATTTCAGAAAGTATAATAAGCCTATTACTATCTATAGCTGAGATTTCTACGGACTGTTACGATTCTAATCATATCAGAATATTTCTCGGAGCTTACGGAGCCTCACTTTCAATCTCAGGTAGAATATCTGTTCCATATATTACCTTACGTTAAAGTCATTATAAATGTGGGTGTGAGTACGATGGCCATCGCTATTTTTATTATTTCTATATATATGTATATTGTAAATTATATGATATACACCCTTACCCTTTTAAATTTCGTATTTTTTTTCGAATTATTCAAATTTTGATTTTTTCAAAATTAGGTCACTTTTTATCTTTTTATTTTTTTTATGTATTTTTTTATTTATTTATTTATTTTTTATTATTTATTAATTATTAATTAATTATTAATTATTATTATTATTATACAGTTGTACAGAAAGTTTAACAGAACTTTGTAATTTGTATTTTATCAATTCAATCATTTAATTTTTTAGATCAGAAATTATTGAAGTTGATTGGTTTCTATGACAATAATTCTACAGTTGATTTAAACCAGTATCAGTAAGTTTTGTTTCCTTGACAACAATAAAACCTTGATGGTGCTAGATTCTTTCTAGTTGGTCTGACAGTGAGAAATCGTAAAATGAGTAAGCCTATGCCGCGTCCTGGCAAAATTTCTCTCAATGCAGACTGCATAGCAATGCCGGTCTTCATTAGCCCATTAGGTGCAAAAAAGTAGGATGTAAAACTCGATTCATTTCATTTCTAGCTGGTCGTCTGTAATTCTAGGAAATATTTAAAACATGCACACTCAGTCTTATTTTTTATTTTTTCAGGCCATTTTTATTTGGACAGAAAGCGTTAGATTTTTATTCATCTACGAAATATCAGGCTCCGTCTATTTTACGTGAAACCAAGATGGCCGACCTGATTGACTGTTTAGACGAATCACTTCTGCTAAAATCAGCCTTGAATTTTCCCCTGTATCGAGGCTTGACGGTGAGTATGATAATTTACTCATTCTGTTTGTAGTATTATAATGACAAGATTTGATAAGCAACAACATATTTATTTTTACAGTCAAGTTTCACCAGTTATTATCCAAGGCCTTCTCCCAGATGACTGGAACACTAAAATCATCTTAAGTTAAGTTTTCAAGAATAAGGCCCCAGATGACTAGAACACTTAAATCATCTTAAGTTAAGTTTTCAAGAATAAGGCCCCAGATGACTGGAACACTAAAATCATCTTAAGTTAAGTTTTCAAGAATAAGGCCCCAGATGACTAGAACACTAAAATCATCTTAAGTTAAGTTTTCAAGAATAAGGCCCCAGATGACTGGAACACTAAAATCATCTTAAGCTAAGTTTTCAAGAATAAGGCCCCAGATGACTGGAACACTAAAATCAAAGTTAAGTTTTCAAGAATAAGGCCCCAGATGACTAGAACACTAAAATCATCTTAAGTTAAGTTTTCAAGAATAAGGCCCCAGATGACTGGAACACTAAAATCATCTTAAGTTAAGTTTTCAAGAATAAGGTCCCAGATGACGGGAACACCTAAAAATTCTTAAGTTAAGTTTTCAAGAATAAGGTCCCAGATGACTGGAACTAAAATCATCTTAAGTTAAGTTTTCAAGAATAAGGCCCCAGATGACTGGAACACTAAAATCATCTTAAGCTAAGTTTTCAAGAATAAGGTCCCAGATGACTGGAACACTAAAATCACCTTAAGTTAATTTTGAGAATAAGACCCAAGAGATATGACCAATGACGAGCTGGTAGAAAGGATTCTAAGTAAAGCTTAACTCAGTCCATACCATATGAATATATATTTCAGCCGACAGAGATAAAGAAAGCTGATAAACTTCAGGGTAATGAAGAATGTTATGATCCATGTTTTTTACTCCCAGTTTTTAACCAGCTGTTACAACCAGGTATAGTAATATAGTCTTTTATTTCAATGTATTATATAATTCTAAGTTACTGTCCTGTACCAGTATCTTTATGATATTGTTTTAGATACAATGTTATAACTAGGTATAGTAATATAGTCTTTTATTTCAATGTATTATATAATTCTAAGCTACTGTCCTGTACCAGTACCTTTATGATATTGTTTTAGATACAATGTTATAACCAGGTATAGTAATATAGTCTTTTATTTCAATGTATTATATAATTCTAAGCTACTGTCCTGTACCAGTACCTTTATGATATTGTTTTAGACACCATGTTATGACTAGGTATAGTAATATAGTCTTTTATTTCAATGTATTATATAATTCTAAGCTACTGTCCTGTACCAGTATCTTTATGATATTGTTTTAGATACAATGTTATAACTAGGTATAGTAATATAGTCTTTTATTTCAATGTATTATATAATTCTAAGCTACTGTCCTGTACCAGTACCTTTATGATATTGTTTTAGACACCATGTTATAACTAGGTATAGTAATATAGTCTTTTATTTCAATGTATTATATAATTCTAAGTTACTGTCCTGTACCAGTACCTTTATGATATTGTTTTAGATACAATGTTATAACCAGGTATAGTAATATAGTCTTTTATTTCAATGTATTATATAATTCTAAGTTACTGTCCTGTACCAGTACCTTTATGATATTGTTTTAGATACAATGTTATAACTAGGTATTGTAATATAGTCTTTTATTTCAATGTATTATATAATTCTAAGTTACTGTCCTGTACCAGTACCTTTATGATATTGTTTTAGATACAATGTTATAACCAGGTATAGTAATATAGTCTTTTATTTCAATGTATTATATAATTCTAAGCTACTGTCCTGTACCAGTATCTTTATGATATTGTTTTAGATACAATGTTATGACTAGGTATAGTAATATAGTCTTTTATTTCAATGTATTATATAATTCTAAGCTACTGTCCTGTACCAGTACCTTTATGATATTGTTTTAGACACAATGTTATGACTAGGTATAGTAATATAGTCTTTTATTTCAATGTATTATATAATTCTAAGCTACTGTCCTGTACCAGTACCTTTATGATATTGTTTTAGACACAATGTTATAACCAGGTATAGTAATATAGTCTTTTATTTCAATGTATTATATAATTCTAAGCTACTGTCCTGTACCAGTACCTTTATGATATTGTTTTAGATACAATGTTATAACCAGGTATAGTAATATAGTCTTTTATTTCAATGTATTATATAATTCTAAGCTACTGTCCTGTACCAGTACCTTTATGATATTGTTTTAGATACAATGTTATAACTAGGTATAGTAATATAGTCTTTTATTTCAATGTATTATATAATTCTAAGTTACTGTCCTGTACCAGTACCTTTATGATATTGTTTTAGATACCATGTTATAACCAGGTATAGTAATATAGTCTTTTATTTCAATGTATTATATAATTCTAAGCTACTGTCCTGTACCAGTACCTTTATGATATTGTTTTAGATACAATGTTATAACTAGGTATTGTAATATAGTCTTTTATTTCAATGTATTATATAATTCTAAGCTACTGTCCTGTACCAGTACCTTTATGATATTGTTTTAGATACAATGTTATAACCAGGTATAGTAATATAGTCTTTTATTTCAATGTATTGTATAATTCTAAGCTACTGTCCTGTACCAGTATCTTTATGATATTGTTTTAGACACCATGTTACAACCTCTATCCATGAAGTAAATCTGAAAAGGACCTGTCACTTCACTCAATATATTTTCTTTTTGTCTTTTTTGGATTTTCCAGCTCAATGTCAAACACTTTAAATAATAAATAAATAAATAAACAACAAAGTGAGGTAAAAATCCCTCGTACTCTCGCATTCTGGCCTAAATAATTCTGGTATCATCCTTCTTTTTTCTCCTATTGTTGCACTGTCGTGCCTCGTGTTGTCGTGTTTTTGCCCCTTGTATTGTCGCGTTCTCGCCCCTCGTATTGTCGCGTTATCCTGTTGTCGTACTCTCGCATAACGAGAACGCGACAGATTTTAATGCGAGATTGCAACAAGACGAAAACGCGATAATGTGACAACACAACAATACGAGGGGCGAGAACCCGACAACACGAGGGGCGAGAACGCGACAACACGAGGGGCGAGAACCCGACAACACGAGGGGCGAGAACGCGACAACACGAGGGGCGAGAACCCGACAACACGAGGCACGACAGTGCAACAATAGGAGAAAAAAGAAGGATGATACCAGAATTATTTAGGCCAGAATGCGAGAGTACGAGGGATTTTTACCTCACTTTGTTGTCTTAGTTTTTTCCCATATATTTTGTTTCGAGTTATCGTATTGTCGTGTTGTCGTATTCTTGCACTCCCGTGTTATCACGTTGTCGCACGGTCGTCCCTAGTGTTGTTGCGTTGTCGTGTTGTCGCCTTTAAAATTTAAAAGGCAACAACTCGAGATTTGATGATAGACGCATCCGGCTTCCATAGTGTAAAATTGTCTGATTGAATATTTGAATGGTGTAAATTGATGATATCATTGTCTCTGATACTCAATAATTCTAAATGAATACAATGTTTGTTTTTATTCTAGGAGTAAAAGTTGATTTGAAACAGTTTATCACCAGTAACTGTCTAGGATTCGTACTGGGTGGGTTGAGTAGTAACGTAACCAGTGTACGTCAGACGTCTTATCTGATTTTAAAACAATATTACGACCGTCTGTCCATGGATACGTTCTCGGAGGTTGAAGAAATAAGATATCTGCTAGATCTGTTACAATACAGTATTGAAACTCCCAGTATGAAACTCTGTTCTGTTATAACAGTGTTTTTATCCAAGATGGCCAAACTTCTTCTCAGTCCTGGTAAGTTTTTAATATTTTAATAATGAATTCAGCAATAACTCAAAAAACATTCATTGAAAATATCAAAATGCTTTGAAACCTGCAGATTCTATGCAACCACAATACCATTTTGATGCAATTTTCAAGGGCAAAAACTCAAAAACTGTTCAGGAAAAATTGTCATATTGAAATTTGATTGAGGTCTAAAAAATTCCAATACTCACACCAAGTTTCATTAAAATCCATTGAAAATTGTAGCTTCCTATTGCATCAACAATAAAATTTAATGTGATGTAACTAAGTCGAGGGCAATAGCTCAAAATCGTTTACTGAAAACTTGTCAAATTCAAACCAATTCCGATGCTCACACCAAGTTTCATCGAAACCCTTTGGATTTATTGCATCAATATTTAAATTTTGACAAGATTTTACTAAGTCAAGAGCAATAACTCAAAAACCGTTTATCAAAAAAATCGTCAAAATTCTAAATTCAATTCCAATGCTAACACCAAGTTTCATCAAAATCTATTGAAAATTGTAGTTCCTATTGCACCCACAATAATATTTTGAAGCTAGTTTACTAAGTCAAGAGCAATAACTCAAAAACCGTTTATAAAAAATATCATAAAAAATCCAACTTGACCGCCGTCTTATCAATTCCAATACTAAGTCAAGGGCAGTAACTCAAAAACCGTTCATCAAAAAACCTTCAAAATTCGAACTTGACCGCCGTCGTCAATACCAATGCTCGCACAAAGTTTCATTAAAATCCATTGCAAATTGTAGCTTCTATTGTGTCTACAACAAATATAGAGGCAGGGGCAATAACTCAAAAACCGTTCATCGAAAAATCGTCAAAATCGAACTTGATTGCCGTCTTATCAATTCCAATGCTCATACCAAGTTTCATTATATCCATTAATAAATTATGACGGATCGACGGACCGACAGACCGATGGACAGGGGCGACAACAATATATGTCCACATATTCATGTGGGCGTATAAAAACGAAACAAAGCGGACATGGCTATCTGATCAATAGATCACAGTTGCCAAAAAATATATTAACTTTGAAACCTTATATTGTTTTAGTTACATATATTTTTGGATAGAATGTAATCAATGACAGTCAAAAGAGTTTCGTTTTGCTAAATATTTGAGATGAAGTTTGTAAATAATCCAGAACCAAGTTTCACATTGCTCATGCGAGTTCATTTTTTCAATGATGTCGTCGACTTTCGATTGAGAATCGATTAGTTACTTCGTTTGACTTTCAACGACAATAATCAATTGTAGGCGATAATCAGAACATCACTAGACGATATACAAGTACAGTTGGAAATCGAAAAAGAGCAGGTTAATGCCACTGTCCTGGCAAAATTCCCCTCATAGCACACTGCATGGCGTTGCCCGTCTTCGTTAGCCCATAAGGTGCAGAAAAGTAGGACGTAAAACTCCATTCATTTCATTTTTTTTTGAAACAGATTTTATTCTACAGAAATAAAATATTCGATATACACGTGATGATATACAGGTATATTCAACAGAAATAAAATATCATTCGATATACACGTGATGATATACAGGTATATTCAACAGAAATAAAATATCATTCGATATACACGTGATGATATACAGGTATATTCAACAGAAATAAAACATCATTCGATATACACGTGATGATATACAGGTATATTCAACAGAAATAAAATATCATTCGATATACACGTGATGATATACAGGTATATTCAACAGAAATAAAATATCATTCGATATACACGTGATGATATACAGGTATCATTCGATATACAGAAATAAAATATCATTCGATATACACGTGATGATATACAGGTATATTCAACAGAAATAAAACATCATTCGATATACACGTGATGATATACAGGTATATTCAACAGAAATAAAACATCATTCGATATACACGTGATGATATACAGGTATATTCAACAGAAATAAAGTATCATTCGATATACACGTGATGATATACAGGTATATTCAACAGAAATAAAATATCATTCGATATACACGTGATGATATACAGGTATATTCAACAGAAATAAAATATCATTCGATATACACGTGATGATATACAGGTATATTCAACAGAAATAAAATATCATTCGATATACACGTGATGATATACAGGTATATTCAACAGAAATAAAATATCATTCGATATACACGTGATGATATACAGGTATATTCAACAGAAATAAAATATCATTCGATATACACGTGATGATATACAGGTATATTCAACATACATGTACATCTTAAAATAATAATCACAAATAGATCTGAATTTACATATTTATTAACAAAAAATCAAATAGTAAAAACATACCAAGATATAGTACAATTCTGAATCAAACAGAAATAAACAAACTTGTTAATCTTAAAGGATGATAGTCCAGAAAACTTAGAAACTAAAAACTACCTGTCAATCAAATATCACATGATTTATAATGAAATTCAGAACACTGATTAGATAAAAGAGTGGGTAAATTTAGATAGAGATTATAATATTGGTTCTAGTAATTTTACTGACTAAACTCTATTTCCATGTTATTTCTTTAATCTGTGATAAAGTAAATTCGGCCACAAACTGATTATTACAATTTAAATAACCATGGTTTTTATCACAGAGTTTAGACCAGGTTATAGGATACACAAAGCCCCAATATTCTGTCTCTGTATCAATTCTCCGGTTACTTTGTTTATAAGTTATAGTTTGACTATCATCATTAATATTCAATAAACTGAGTTGATAATCAATAGTACAGTAGTTTAGTTTAGGATTATCATCTGGTAATAGTCCAACACCAATAAAAATACCTTTATCACCCTTCCTCTCTACCACACAACTCCATACCAGGTTATTGTTTCTAAACTTATTCTTACTGTAATACCTGGTGCCCTCTTCCTTTATATCACTGATATCAAATATAAACTGATACGAACCTGGTATGTATTCTTTAGAAATAACAGACCCTACCTGATCTATATCTAAACTAAAATCTTTCCCCACCCACTGTAAATACTGTACACACAGATTATAATCTTTCTCGTCCTGTTTTTCTATTTCTAACAAACGAGGTAATGTTTGTAAAATATTTAATGTTGTTTTAGTTGAAGGTGAAATATTTGATTCCATATTACCTTCTAATAAATTTATTTCACATGTTATTTCCATTTCTCTATTTTCTACTTTCTTCCTATTTTCTTCTAAATTATTTCGGATGTCTTCGACAATCTGTTCACAGCCTTTTCTTACATCAGAAACAATTTGTTCAGCTTTTTCAGTCACTTTAGCACAGGAATCTTCACACAAAGATTTCAGTTCTTCAAATGATTCTAATAATGTAGAGCGAGTATATTCCAAGTTTTTGATTCTGTTTTCGATGATATTTTGTGAACGTTCAAGTTTTTCTATGGCTTTATTCCGTGTTTCATCACTTTCTATATCCAATGTTTCGTGTTCTTTGTGTTGTCCTAATATACACTTTAAACACAATCCTATATTACAATTATTACAGTAATAATCCACCTCCCTCTGCTTGTGGTTGGGACATTTTGGTTGTTTTGTTGAGGGAGGTTGGTCTGTTAATTGTGATGTTTGAATTATATAGTTTGTAGGAAAGTTTTCAGCACCACCTTCTGGAATATTGACATTCTTCTTACACAATGGACAGGGGAATGTTCCTCTTCGTTCAGCTATATATTGTTCAATACAAGGCAAGCAGAAGGTATGACCACAAGGTAAAAACTTTGGTGTTGTAAAACTTTCACAACAAATGGAACATTCAGGTATGTTACTCACTGCAGCTGAAGCCATTTTATTTTTCTTTTGATACTGGAGATATCCTAGTTGAAATTATAATATTCACGTTTAGAGATATCCTGATTTAAATAGTACATTCAGGTATAAATCCCACTGGATATATCCTAGTTGAATATAGACTGTTTAGATATAAAACACACTAGATATATCCTAGTTGAATATATACTGTTTAGATATAAAACACACTAGATATATCCTAGTTGAATATAGACTGTTTAGATATAAAACACACTAGATATATCCTAGTTGAATGTAGACTGTTTAGATATAAAACACACTAGATATGTCTTAGTTGAATATAGACTGTTTAGATATAAAACACACTAGATATATCCCAGTTGAATATAGATTTTTTAGATATAAAACACACAAGATATATCCTAGTTGAATATAGACTGTTTAGATATAAAACACACTAGATATGTCCTAGTTGAATATAGACTGTTTAGATATAAAACACACTAGATATATCCTAGTTGAATATAGATTGTTTAGATATAAAACACACTAGATATATCCTAGTTGAATATAGACTGTTTAGATATAAAACACACTAGATATGTCCTAGTTGAATATAGACTGTTTAGATATAAAACACACTAGAGATGTAGGTGTGGTATATTCAGGAAATATTTGATGAAGAAGTTATAATCTGTTGACGGTCACCAACCAGTCTGATGTGAGACCCAGCGCAGTATGAGAAAGATTTCTAATAGTTACATTATATACTGGTTTTCTCTACATTTCTTAGAAATGGTCCCTTGAACATTGCCTTATAAGGACATGAAAACAATTAACAATATCTGCCCCCATTCATATAAAAATATTTCCTGTGAATCATCTAGTCACATGCTTCAATTCTCCAGAAATCAAATATCATTAGCTATACACGTGATGATATACAGGTTATTCAATCTATAGTAGGTGACCCTTATATAACTGTTTGGGTTGGTCCCTAGAAACTGCCGTATTAAATTACTTCCCATGATTCATCTAGTCACATGCTTCAATTCCCCAGAAATAAAATATCATTAGATATACACGTGATGATATACAATTTAAAGGAGTTGACAAACCTAAACATATGTACAAAAAATAGACGATTTCAACCACTTCTTTTCCACCTATCTGAAATATTTAAATATCAATGGAAAGAGGGGACTTTCAGCTATCCAATAATATAAAATTTATTTCTTTATGACATTTCAACTTTGAGAAATAGGGTATGAAAGATGAACAAAAAAAACGTCAGTTATTCCCTTAAAATTAGCATATACACCTCGAACGATTAGGTTGTCACTAAGAACGAAAATATTTCCCATGAATCATCTAGTCACATGCTTCAATTCTCCAGAAATAAAATATCATTAGCTATACACGTGATGATATACAGGTTATTTGATGTATAGAAGGTGACCCTTGTGGGGATTGACAACCTTATCGTTCGAGGTGTATTTCAATCAAGAAACGTATTAAGTTTATATCCATTCTACTTGGCATTAAAAAAAACTCATCTAGTAAAAATTTTAGCTCAATCGTTTCAGCATAAAACTACATATTTTATCTATATTCATGTTAAAACTAGTTAATATTCCCTAGTAATAACTTGTTGATATCTTCTCTCAAGATTGAAATTGTCTGTTTATAACTGTATATAGTACATGTTGATATAAAACTATATATTTTATCTATATTCATGTTAAAACTAGTTAATATTCCCTAGAAATAACTTGTTGATATCTTCTCTCAAGATTAAAATTGTCTGTTTATAACTGTATATAGTACATGTTGATATAAAACTATATATTGTATCTATATTCATGTTAAAACTAGTTAATATTCCTTAGAAATAACTTGTTGATATCTTCTCTCAAGATTGAAATTGTCTGTTTATAACTGTATATAGTAGGTGTTGATATAAAACTATATATTTTATCTATATTGATGTTAAAACTAGTTAATATTCCCTAGTAATAACTTGTTGATATCTTCTCTCAAGATTGAAATTGTCTGTTTATAACTGTATATAGTACATGTTGATATAAACTATATATTGTATCTATATTCATGTTAAAACTAGTTAATATTCCCTAGAAATAACTTGTTGATATCTTCTCTCAAGATTGAAATTATCTGTTTATAACTGTTTATAGTACATGTTGATATAAAACTATATATTTTATCTATATTCATGTTAAAACTAGTTAATATTCCATAGAAATAACTTGTTGATATCTTCTCTCAAGATTAAAATTGTCTGTTTATAACTGTATATAGTACATGTTGATATAAAACTATATATTTTATCTATATTCATGTTAAAACTAGTTAATATTCCTTAGAAATAACTTGTTGATATCTTCTCTCAAGATTAAAATTGTCTGTTTATAACTGTATATAGTACATGTTGATATAAAACTATATATTGTATCTATATTCATGTTAAAACTAGTTAATATTCCTTAGAAATAACTTGTTGATATCTTCTCTCAAGATTGAAATTGTCTGTTTATAACTGTATATAGTAGGTGTTGATATAAAACTATATATTTTATCTATATTCATGTTAAAACTAGTTAATATTCCCTAGAAATAACTTGTTGATATCTTCTCTCAAGATTGAAATTATCTGTTTATAACTGTTTATAGTACATGTTGATATAAAACTATATATTTTATCTATATTCATGTTAAAACTAGTTAATATTCCATAGAAATAACTTGTTGATATCTTCTCTCAAGATTGAAATTGTCTGTTTATAACTGTATATAGTACATGATGATATAAAACTATATATTTTATCTATATTGATTTTAAAACTAGTTAATATTCCCTAGAAATAACTTGTTGATATCTTCTCTCCAGATTGAAATTGTCTGTTTATAACTGTATATAGTACATGTTGATATAAAACTATATATTTTATCTATATTCATGTTAAAACTAGTTAATATTCCCTAGAAATAACTTGTTGATATCTTTTCTCAAGATTGAAATTATCTGTTTATAACTGTATATTGTAGGTGTTGATATAAAACTATATATTTTATCTATATTCATGTTAAAACTAGTTAATATTCCCCAGAAATAACTTGTTGATATCTTCTCTCAAGATTGAAATTGTCTGTTTATAACTGTATATAGTACATGTTGATATAAAACTACATATTTTATCTATATTCATGTTAAAACTAGTTAATATTCCCTAGAAATAACTTGTTGATATCTTCTCTCAAGATTGAAATTGTCTGTTTATAACTGTATATAGTACATGTTGATATAAAACTATATATTTTAAAGAAGCACAAACTATACGGATATACTATATCTGATATTTATTACCTCAATGTTTCACATGCTCATACAGGCAGGGTTATCAAGAGAATTAAATAATATAACAAGTATTACAATATATATAGACAAATGATGAGTAACAATCATACATGGAACAATAATGGCTTAGGACATCAAATAACAGAGATTAAAGAATTAACAATAAAGTGAATAGACATTAAAGGGTACCAATTGATTAGAGTTGAATAATTAGATAGGAAACCATTATATTATGATAAGACTGAGTTAATTAATTCATTCCATGCAGTAGGGATGTAATAACCTGTATCACGATTCAGTTCTGGCTTGTGTCGTTTTATCTCAATGGCTTCTCTTAGCTTTCGGTTCCTCCAGTTGTTTTGATGTTTAGATAAGAGTTTAACTTGATTCCATCTGATTCTGTGACGCCTGTCTTTTAGGTAATGTTCTGCTATCGCCGATTCTTCTGGTTTACGGTTGTTGCACGCAGTCATATGTTCTGTTATTCTGACTGATATAGGTCTTGATGTCTCTCCAATATACGATTTCTTGCAACTACAATCTACCTTGTAAATAACACCTTTTGGATCTGGGTTGATTTCTTCTCTGCGGCCTTCTGCGTGTAATAACGTTTTCAATGAGATGCTTCCAGAGAATACTACTGTTGCTCCTATCTGTTGGGTTAATATACGTTTGATGTGGTAACTCGTAGTTCCTACATAAGGGATGTTGAAGAAAAGGGGTGGTTTAGGTGGTTTAGGTTCTTTGCAGGTGGGTGTAAGTGTTTTCGTCATGATCTTATTTACCAGTTTGGTGTCATACTCGTTGAGGTTGATGAAGGAGTTCTTTAGGTGGTTCAGTTCAGCTTCTAATGATTCTTCATTGCATATAGTGTTGGCACGTCTAGTTAAAGTTGATATGATACCTGTTTTCATTGTCATAGGATGGTTAGAGGCGTTGTGGACATACTGATCTGTGTGGGTGGGTTTTCTGTAAACTGTTGTTGTGAGGGAATTATTTTGTCTGGATATTAGCACATCAAGGAATGGTAGTTGGTTGTCATTATTTTCGCATTCTACAGTAAATTGGATTCTAGGATGGATGCTGTTAAGATGGAGTCGGAGTTCTTCAGGATCTTTATTTTGGTCAATTATAACAAAATATCATCCACCTTCCGTAGCCAACACTGGGGTTGATAGGGGGCTGTGGATAGGGCTGTTTCTTCAAAGTTAGTCATGTAGATCTCGGTTAGGAGTGGACTTATAGGCGATCCCATAGGCAGACCATGAACTTGTTTGTATAGGTTGCTCTTCCAAGTGAAATAGGTTGTAGCAATACAAAGTTTTACTAGTTCCACAATACTGTTGACAGTCAATTTAGTATTGAGTTGAGGATGTATGACAGACACTCGGTTAGCAAGGATGTCTAGAACTGAATCTATGGGCACATTGGTGAAGAGATCTACCACATCATAGCTAATTAATTTTCCAGTATACAGTCCAGATTTAATGCGGTTACAGAAATCTGATGAGTCTTTAACATATGATTTAGCTGATTTCCCAAGTGGAGCAAGAAGTTTAGTGAGAAATTGAGATAATTTGTAGTAAACACTATCCCTGGAGCACACTAGGAGTCTAACTTTTACTGGGTCTTTGTGGATTTTGATCTGTGCTTTGGCATAAGGAGGTGTGGGATGTATCTTTTTTGTATCTTCATCAACAATATTTGCTGTATTTACTTTAGAATATACTTTACACTCAGTTTACCAACGTCATACTTGTTAATATCATGTTTATATGAAATAAGGTTTACATTATTACAGGTTGATGACATACTACCATTCAGGGCTAGTATCATATAAAAGTAACCTGATTTTTACTACATAAAACAGTATGAATAAATTATACAAATCGTTTTAATACTCGAACCTATATAGAGTTGTCGGAACAGATCATGTTTAGTCAATTGCCGTGAGCTGAGCCTGTTGAGACAGATCCCATAATCGACGTATACTTTTTATTCAGGAACAATACCGCTTTTGTATGGACTTATATGAATATCTAACAATTGAGATCCATATAAAGTCATACAATATGTTTTGAATAATCTATATTTAAGGTGCGAACATGCAGATCGAAATTCACTTAAAGTTATGTTCACTCTTAATAAAAAGTTATTTATACATCTACTAACTTGTGATTCCTTTTTATCATGTTCTAATAAATTACCTAGGTGAATTTCAGACTGGACAAAATCTATATATTTAATCGTTTACTATCTGTAGGAGTTTTGTCAGAGCTTGGCGTGACGGTAGACAAGTGTCACGTCATCTGCATATGCAAGAGCCCCGGTATAAACATGGCCGACATGACATACAGTCTTACTATTTCTAAACCCAGTCAATAAGAGAATGACACAATCTAAAATTTTACCCAGAATGCTACTTAGAGCTATTCCTCGATAATTATCAGAGTTATTCAGTGACTTTTTTCTATTTTTTTCAATGGATATTATTGTAGACAAAACAAACTATGATGGACCTGTAGCCATGACACAATAGAGCTGAGAATACTAATGATAAATGTACATAAAAAGAGTGGGGGGGGCATAAATGATATTGTAGTAGATTGGCCATAATTGCCATCGTTTTTACCATATTTTAAATGCTTTATGGCCTGGATACCTCTCTTAGGGATACATGTAGTTAAGTTAGCAGCATCAACGCTAGATATGATAAGGTAATCAAAATATTTCTCAAGAGAATCTGAGTGTAATTTACAGTTATAGTTAGTGCATGAAATTGATTCCAAAGGAACCTCAGCAGTTGACTTAATTTCTTTTCATAGTTTAGAATGTGCTCTTTGCTAGCTTTACCCCAGTTTGCTAGCTTTACCCCAGTTTGCTAGCTTTACCCCAGTTTGCTAGCTTTACCCCAGTTTGCTAGCTTTACCCCAGTTTGCTAGCTTTACCCCAGTTTGCTAGCTTTACCCCAGTTTGCTAGCTTTACCCCAGTTTGCTAGCTTTACCCCAGTTTGCTAAGTTTTTGCATTGGACACTTGTTTGTCACAGCCAATATCTAGCCCCAGACTAATTTGGCTATGACCAGAGAGGTTATCACCATCATGCAATGATTTCACATCAGAAATAGAGTAATTGAAATTGTGTGATATAAAGAAATAATCTATAGTTGACATATCACCTGCAACTTTACTTTCGTATGTATATGTAACGGCACTGTTTGTATCAAAAGTCACGTTGACAATCCTATTGTTATCTATAATGGCATTTAAAAGTCTTGTATTTGGCGAATTAAGACTTGAGAAATCTATATTGAAATCACCACCGAGAATTAGATATTCATTATTGGTTTCACATCACCTGACTGATTTCGTTTAAAGTACGTTCAAATTCAGTTACAAGTTCCCCATTACATGGCATATAAACACAACAGATTACAAGTCCAATGTTCTGCAGAGAAAGAGCAACATTGGAATAAAACAGGTTTTATATTACACAAAAGAGAGTTTTTCTAAAGAATTGCACATCCTCCATATGGTCGTCCACGAAGATAAATGTCACACTCCATCCCTTACATTCCATGTACACAGACATCATGGAGTTTATCCTCAAACTGTGTAAGCTCCTGCAGGAATAAACAATGCTCTTGGATTAATATAATGTCATGGTTTGACTGGGATATTCTATATATTCAAACCTACCAATGTCATGGCCGTGTGAGTTGTATGATACTATTGATAGGGTCACTCAGAGACTTTTGTTTTGTTGTCCTTGCGAGGAGAGACATATTTCCATATCCTGACACCGTTTGGCCATATGGAATCATCCAACAATCGTTTAAACTCGGATATTGGAGCTGATAGTTTAAATGACTTGAATTTGGCTTCGGGGTTTGATATACATGAAATATCTTTCACTGTAAAATCAAGATTTTGGACAGGTTGTGATATCTGATTTTCTGATGTGGTCCTATCAACTCGGTAAATAAATAATTTCCAAATGGGTTCTGGGGCTGCTTCGACTATGTGAGGTACATTTTCCAGTGATGATTTGGCGCCTCTTATTTTCTTTACGTCTGATTTGCTTTTGGACATGTGGTGGAAGCTGGAAACCATCATTGTCATGGAGATTAGTCTGTGTATTCATTTGGACATAGGAATCTGTACTGTTTTCCGTATTGCCAGAAACTACACTCACACGATCGAGAGAGCGTTCTCTTGCTTTCGGCGGTCGTGGGCGTGGTTTGTTACCATTATCATTATTAAAGGGTGCGCCTTTAGTTGACTGTCTCTTTTTACTGATCGTGTTTGAAATTGCCGCCATTCGAACAGATGCGGAATAAGACTGTGATGGGAGAGAGTCAAGTCTGGACTTTATCGATAAGTTGTCACAGATAGTATGGTCCAGTGCGTCTTGTAGATTAGAAATAGTAGTTTTAAACTTGTTAATCCTTCAACTTTTGACGTTGTATTCAACTCTTCTGGGAAACTTTTGGGAATTTTCAAAGATCCATGGCACTTATAGTAAATTCTGGAACACAGTCAGCTTTGTCCAGTTTCTCTAGGGCAGACAGAATATCCATCACATGAGCTTCCTCTTCCGGTCTTACAACAGAGTCCTTTCTTCAGGCCTTTTCTCCGATAATACTGATCTCACAATTATTCCAGAGTATATTCTTACTTTCTATTAGGTCCTCTTACAAACTGACCCATTACGGCATGTTTAATATTATCAGATGTACTGTTCTGAAGGGAATAAACTGTATATCCAAGCAACAAGTTATTGATCACAGTTGTTATTTGTTCATTGAACGACTCAACACTTACATAGTTCTCAGTCGGAGTTGACTGGTGATTGATTTTAGATGTTTTGATATTTGATTTCTTATTTGAGACATGATTAGATCTTCTTGGCATCGGGCCATACCTTTGTTCGAAGAAGTCTTTACATAACTTCATAGGTTCGCCTCTGCTCCTCTACGCTTAAAAGGGTGCGGCCCATTAGGTGTACCGTCACACTTCATTTTTCCTTACGTCGGTGAGATTGCTAGAACTGGCTACAAGCAATCCACACACCTCTCTTTTCGCCTGTCGCCTGTTTTAAACTGGATTAAATTGTTAATCCTATTGGATATATAAACATTCAAAAATGATCAGTTTAACAATATTGTTAATCCTATTGGATATATAAACATTCAAAAATGGTTAGTTGAACAATATTGTTAATCTCATTGCATATATAAACATTCAAAAATGGTCAGTTTAACAATATTGTTAATCTTATTGGATATATAAACACTCAAAAATGGTCAGTTTAACAATATTGTTAATCCTATTGGATATATAAACACTCAAAAATGGTCAGTTTAACAATACTGTTAATCCTATTGGATATATAAACATTAAAAAATGGCCAGTTTAACAATATTGTTAATCCTATTGGATATATAAACATTCAAAAATGGTCAGTTTAACAATATTGTTAATCTTATTGGATATATAAACATTCAAAAATGGTCAGTTTAACAATATTGTTAATCCTATTGGATATATAAACATTCAAAAATGGTCAGTTTAACAATATTGTTAATCTTATTGGATATATAAACATTCAAAAATGGTCAGTTGAACAATATTGTTAATCTTATTGGATATATAAACATTCAAAAATGGTCAGTTGAACAATATTGTTAATCCTATTGGATATATAAACATTCAAAAATGGTCAGTTTAACAATATTGTTAATCCTATTGGATATATAAACATTCAAAAATGGTCAGTTTAACAATATTGTTAATCCTATTGGATATATAAACATTCAAAAATGGTCAGTTTAACATTATTGTTTATCCTATTGGATATATAAACATTCAAAAATGGTCAGTTTAACAATATTGTTAATCCTATTGGATATATAAACATTCAAAAATGGTCAGTTTAACAATATTGTTAATCCTATTGGATATATAAACATTCAAAAATGGTCAGTTTAACAATATTGTTAATCCTATTGGATATATAAACATTCAAAAATGGTCAGTTGAACAATATTGTTAATCCTATTGGATATATAAACATTCAAAAATGGTCAGTTTAACAATATTGTTAATCCTATTGGATATATAAACATTCATAAATGGTCAGTTTAACAATATTGTTAATCCTATTGGATATATAAACATTCAAAAATGGTCAGTTGAACAATATTGTTAATCCTATTGGATATATAAACATTCAAAAATGGTCAGTTTAACAATATTGTTAATCCTATTGGATATATAAACATTCAAAAATGGTCAGTTTAACAATATTGTTAATCTTATTGGATATATAAACATTCAAAAATGGTCAGTTGAACAATATTGTTAATCTTATTGGATATATAAACATTCAAAAATGGTCAGTTTGAACAATATTGTTAATCCTATTGGATATATAAACATTCAAAAATGGTCAGTTTAACAATATTGTTAATCCTATTGGATATATAAACATTCAAAAATGGTCAGTTTAACAATATTGTTAATCCTATTGGATATATAAACATTCAAAAATGGTCAGTTTAACATTATTGTTTATCCTATTGGATATATAAACATTCAAAAATGGTCAGTTTAACAATATTGTTAATCCTATTGGATATATAAACATTCATAAATGGTCAGTTTAACAATATTGTTAATCCTATTGGATATATAAACATTCAAAAATGGTCAGTTGAACAATATTGTTAATCCTATTGGATATATAAACATTCAAAAATGGTCAGTTTAACAATATTGTTAATCCTATTGGATATATAAACATTCAAAAATGGTCAGTTTAACAATATTGTTAATCTTATTGGATATATAAAAATTCAAAAATGGTCAGTTTAACAATATTGTTTAATCCTATTGGATATATAAACATTCAAAAATGGTCAGTTTAACAATATTGTTAATCCTATTGGATATATAAACATTCAAAAATGGTCAGTTTAACAATATTGTTAATCCTATTGGATATATAAACATTCAAAAATGGTCAGTTGAACAATATTGTTAATCCTTATTGGATATATAAACATTCAAAAATGGTCAGTTGAACAATATTGTTAATCCTATTGGATATATAAACATTCAAAAATGGTCAGTTTAACAATATTGTTAATCCTATTGGATATATAAACATTCAAAAATGGTCAGTTTAACAATATTGTTAATCCTATTGGATATATAAACATTCAAAAATGGTCAGTTGAACAATATTGTTAATCCTATTGGATATATAAACATTCAAAAATGGTCAGTTTAACAATATTGTTAATCCTATTGGATATATAAACGGTCAGTTTAACAATATTGTTAATCCTATTGGATATATAAACATTCAAAAATGGTCAGTTTAACAATATTGTTAATCCTATTGGATATATAAACATTCAAAAATGGTCAGTTTAACAATATTGTTAATCCTATTGGATATATAAACATTCAAAAATGGTCAGTTTAACAATATTGTTAATCCTATTGGATATATAAACATTCAAAAATGGTCAGTTTAACAATATTGTTAATCCTATTGGATATATAAACATTCAAAAATGGTCAGTTTAACAATATTGTTAATCTTATTGGATATATAAACATTCAAAAATGGTCAGTTGAACAATATTGTTAATCCTATTGGATATATAAACATTCAAAAATGGTCAGTTGAACAATATTGTTTATCCTATTGGATATATAAACATTCAAAAATGGTCAGTTTAACAATATTGTTAATCTTATTGGATATATAAAAATTCAAAAATGGTCAGTTGAACAATATTGTTTATCCTATTGGATATATAAACATTCAAAAATGGTCAGTTTAACAATATTGTTTATCCTATTGGATATATAAACATTCAAAAATGGTCAGTTTGAACAATATTGTTTATCCTATTGGATATATAAACACTCAAAAATGGTCAGTTTAACAATATTGTTTATCCTATTGGATATATAAACATTCAAAAATGGCCAGTTTAACAATATTGTTAATCCTATTGGATATATAAACATTCAAAAATGGTCAGTTTAACAATATTGTTAATCCTATTGGATATATAAACATTCAAAAATGGTCAGTTGAACAATATTGTTTATCCTATTGGATATATAAACATTCAAAAATGGTCAGTTTAACAATATTGTTAATCTTATTGGATATATAAACATTCAAAAATGGTCAGTTTAACAATATTGTTAATCCTATTGGATATATAAACACTCAAAAATGGTCAGTTGAACAATATTGTTTATCCTATTGGATATATAAACATTCAAAAATGGTCAGTTTAACAATATTGTTAATCTTATTGGATATATAAACATTCAAAAATGGTCAGTTTAACAATACTGTTAATCTTATTGGATATATAAACATTCAAAAATGGTCAGTTTAACAATATTGTTAATCCTATTGGATATATAAACATTCAAAAATGGTCAGTTTAACAATATTGTTAATCCTATTGGATATATAAACATTCAAAAATGGTCAGTTGAACAATATTGTTAATCCTATTGGATATATAAACATTCAAAAATGGTCAGTTTAACAATATTGTTTATCCTATTGGATATATAAACATTCATAAATGGTCAGTTTAACAATATTGTTAATCCTATTGGATATATAAACATTCAAAAATGGTCAGTTTAACAATATTGTTAATCCTATTGGATATATAAACATTCAAAAAATGGTCAGTTGAACAATATTGTTTATCCTATTGGATATATAAACATTCATAAATGGTCAGTTGAACAATATTGTTAATCCTATTGGATATATAAACATTCATAAATGGTCAGTTTAACAATATTGTTAATCCTATTGGATATATAAACATTCAAAAATGGCCAGTTTAACAATATTGTTAATCCTATTAGATATATAAATATTCAAAAATGGTCAGTTTAACAATATTGTTAATCTTATTGGATATATAAACATTCAAAAATGGTCAGTTTAACAATATTTTTAATCCTATTGGATATATAAACATTCAAAAATGGTCAGTTTAACAATATTGTTAATCTTATTGGATATATAAACATTCAAATATGGTCAGTTTGAACAATATTGTTAATCCTATTGGAAATATAAACATTCAAAAATGGTCAGTTGAACAATATTGTTAATCCTATTGGAAATATAAACATTCAAAAATGGTCAGTTTAACAATATTGTTAATCCTATTGGATATATAAATATTCAAAAATGGTCAGTTTAACAATATTGTTAATCCTATTGGATATATAAACATTCAAAAATGGTCAGTTTAACAATATTGTTAATCTTAGTTGGATATATAAACATTCAAAAATGGTCAGTTTAACAATATTGTTAATCCTATTGGAAATATAAACATTCAAAAATGGTCAGTTTAACAATATTGTTAATGCTATTGGATATATAAACTATTCAAAAATGGTCAGTTTAACAATAATGTTAATCCTATTGGAATATAAACATTCAAAAATGGTCAGTTTAACAATATGTTAATCCTATTGGATATATAAACATTCAAAAATGGTCAGTTTAACAATATTGTTAATCCTATTGGATATATAAATATTCAAAAATGGTCAGTTTAACAATATTGTTAATCCTATTGGATATATAAACATTCAAAAATGGTCAGTTTAACAATATTGTTAATCCTATTGGATATATAAATGGCTAGTTTAAGAAATAGGTGTTACATATTATATGTTTTATTATTATGAAAATCAATGTATAAATAGTTTAACAGATTAATATTAATGTCCAAGCCAACACTAGAGTTTGATTTGAATTCATGGTTTTTACAGATTCTTCCCAATAAGTTTGAATTAAAAGTAAGTTTGAAATTTGATTTTTACTCTGTACAATATAGGACTGCAACCATTCCTGAAGTTGTGATTTGATACACAAGTCAGTTGTGATTTGATACACAAGTCAGTAGAGATTTGATACACAAGTCAGTTGAGATTTGATACACAAGTCAGTTGTGATTTGATACACAAGTCAGTAGAGATTTGATACACAAGTCAGTTGAGATTTGATACACAAGTCAGTTGAGATTTGATACACAAGTCAGTTGAGATTTGATACACAAGTCAGTTGAGATTTGATACACAAGTCAGTTGAGATTTGATACACAAGTCAGTAGAGATTTGATACACAAGTCAGTTGAGATTTGATACACAAGTCAGTTGAGATTTGATACCAAAGTTTGTTTATAGTAAAGTGTTGAGATTTAACACAAGTCAGTGAGATTTGTGCTACACTGTCAGTTAAAGATTTTCACAGTAGTTGGGAAACTTTAAAAAAGTTCAGTTGGAAATTTCCCTCAGCAACTGCATGGTTATGTTTCATTTGTCCATGTCACAAGAGTAGATGTAAAATGTTTGTTTTATTTAGTTTTATAGTAATTGATGAAGTTATATTGTATATTTAGCATCACCCAGAAGACAAGGTTTAAACGTGATGTTAGAATTTACGAACCTCTGTATAGTTTTAAACTATTACAATCTTACTATCAAAGTTTACTCAGCGATTTACAAAGCCAGGTTTTTATATTTTTATTCTTTTTTACTTTTACTTCAAACTGTTACTATATTATATGTATATTATGATGTATAATGATATATTTCAGACTGTAATATTAAAGATTATAAACTCAGTGTGTAAGGAAGTAGAAACTGTTACTATATTATATGTATATTATGATGTATAATGATATATTTCAGACTGTAATATTAAAGATTATAAACTCAGTGATGTAAGGAAGTAGAAACTGTTACTATATTATATGTATATTATGATGTATAATGATATATTTCAGACTGTAATATTAAAGATTATAAACTCAGTGTGTAAGGAAGTAGAAACTGTTACTATATTATATGTATATTATGATGTATAATGATATATTTCAGACTGTAATATTAAAGATTATAAACTCAGTGTGTAAGGAAGTAGAAACTGTTACTATATTATATGTATATTATGATGTATAATGATATATTTCAGACTGTAATATTAAAGATTATAAACTCAGTGTGTAAGGAAGTAGAAACTGTTACTATATTATATGTATATTATGATGTATAATGATATATTTCAGACTGTAATATTAAAGATTATAAACTCAGTGTGTAAGGAAGTAGAAACTGTTACTATATTATATGAGAAACATGGTATATTACTGATGTATAATGATGATGTTTCAGACTGTAATATTAAAGATTATAAACTATTGTGTAAGAATAAAACTGTACTATTTATATGTATACTATATAAACTGATGATGCAATGTAAATTGTAGAAACATTGTGTACAATAAAACTCAGGAGTAGTATACTATATAAACTGATGATGACAATGTAAATTGTTAGAAACATTGTGTACAATAAAACTCAGAGATAGTGAACTATATAAACTGATGATGACAATGTAAATTGTTGAAACATTGTGTACAATAAAACTCAGGAGTAGTATACTATATAAACTGATGATGACAATGTAAATTGTAGAAACATTGTGTACAATAAAACTCAGGAGTAGTATACTATATAAACTGATGATGACAATGTAAATTGTAGAAACATTGTGTACAATAAAACTCAGGAGTAGTATACTATATAAACTGATGATGACAATGTAAATTGTAGAAACCTAGTAAACTATAAAATTATGTTCTGTTATTTAAAACGTTTAGTTCTGTTGCTAGACCAGTTATATAACTAGAGTATGATCTGTTTTTATTTCAGGAGATCAGGATCGTGCCATGTTAGTTTAATAACAGAAATATTCCACAATATCTGGTTTACCATACAATCACAACTTCCTACTGACAGTCTGGTTAATATTCCTATACAGTTTTTATACCAGATTATCCAGTGTCTTCGTCATCTTCTTATAAAACTGGGGTGAGAATTTTTGTTTAAAGATGGTTGTAATTTATGTTAACTTATTATTGGTTGTCGTCGGAACTGTAATGGTTAAAGGGAGACAATCTTGTTTTATTACTTTATGTTTTATGTCATTAGCTCCCTTAATAATAGGTGGCACACTACACACTGTAAAGATGGCTAATTATAAACTTATTATTGGTTCATGGAACTTAAGGTTCCAAGGAGCAATCTTGTAAACTATTTTATGAAATCCTTAATAATATGCATACCACTTAAAGATGTTGCTATTTATAGTCAGACTTAATTTGTCAACCCTGTATGTTATAAAACACCGAATTTATTCAGTTTAAAATAGTTAAAATAGTTCAACAAGCAACACCTGTTTCTGAATAAGTTTTATAATTTATCTTAAAAATATGGTAAAGATTTTACGGTTTAGGAAATTTATAATTACACTTATTTCATCAGGTCAGACATTTGCGACATCTAATAAAGCGAAATTGACAGTTTAACTAAGTATAGTTGCCTAAGTCAACCACTGCTGCACTGAGTTTAAAATGGCAGCCATTAAACAAAGGAATGAATACAGATAGGAGTTGTAACAATTGAATTTAAAATCAGAATTTGAAGACAAATCGTTCGAATCATACCTTAGACTTCATAACAATTAATAAAAGGTCAAGTTAACCAGATGTTAACAATGTGTCTGAAATTAATCGAAATACAATTTTTAACTGATCCTTGGGAAAGATATTGATAATGGGAGGTCAACCAGATTCAACTCTGTTAGATTTTAATATAAAGATATTGTATGATTTCTGGTTACGACCAACCTTATGGACAATTGTACCAAGGTTAAGGACAAACAATTGGTTTTGAAAATCCTGGATTGGATAGGGTCAGTCCTGTTTCGACATAAATCACAAAATGGTGGTTTTGTTATTTTTGATGACGTCAAAAACTTTTCTAAGATTTGTGGATCTGTTTTAACAACAAATGATGACTTCATTCGACAAATTACCGACAAATTATTATTTTTATATTCCTATGGTAACATATTACTTGATGACAAACAAAACACAAAAATTGGATTAAAATTTCCTCTTGATTCAAAAAGTGGACGTACGTCTGATTCCAAATCTAGAGACCTGACAATCGGTGGTGAAAAAGACTGGAAAAGAGAGAGTGTTAATTATGATTTAGAAGAATTAACGAATTGTGGTTTAATTGGAAAATTAAATAAAATCTTGACATCATTGATGGAAATTAGCCTTGAAAAATCTGACAACAAGACCAAGAAAATTTGGAAGAAAAATTTAAAAAGAATAGGAAAGCTAGAAGGTCAAGGTGAGTTGAAATATTTTGGTAAAATATTCAGTCATCCAAATCCCCATTTCTAAAAATTAAATCAATCAAATTTGATGATAATTATAAACTTTAATTAGTAAAAAATGGATGTGACAGTAATTCTGTTTATAAGTTATTTAGTTTTTTTGAGAAGTTGTACCAGAGTTGTTGCCCTTCTATTGGAGTAAAACTTGGGTTTGATTTGTCAAAAGTCTTATTACAATTTGAACAAGTGTCTGTCTGTAGGGAAGTCTTGAACTAAAAATAAAACTCTGTTCTATTTAGATGGCTCTGTTAGTTAGATTGGGCCAAGTTTTACAAACTTTCAACTTTACTTGGTCTATTTGTATCAAAGCAATAGAACAATCCAAATTAAAAATTAATGACAAGTAAACCACCTGAAATGTTTAAAACTTGGTCAAACTGAGTCTTTGTTCATCGGTAGACATTTCTAAAATTTAGTAGTCGCTTCAAAAGTGAAGCTCATTCGCCTCCAATTACAAAACATCCTTTAAAATTACCCTATTGTACAAGAACACTATGTAAGATTGGTATTTTAACAAGAGATAACTTGAGTTGTATTTTATATTTTCAGAGAAAGAGAATCTAACAGTAGTTCTAGTACAGGAATATTTCCTGGGAGTGGACAGACCAGAAATCTTTGATAATCTTTATAAATTATCTTCACTGAAAACAGGTGACGTTACCATGGATACTAGTATTAATGAAACAAAATAATAATAATCCTAAATTTCAATAAAATATTATCCATAGATTGTTCTATTTCGTCTGCAGTATATAAGACCTTTAGATATTTTATTATTTGACATATTGAAAGCATAGCCTGCTTTCTGCTTGTAAAACTTACTGGTCCATGCTTGACCTCTCATTCTGTTTCCATGAGAGAGCATTAGGGTATCAAGGTTTCTGCTGTGGGCACAGATTTTTGTATATAACCATGCACATGGATTACATTTTTTAGACCAAATTCTAAATTTTGAATCAACAATTGTGTAAAAAGCTGGACATTTTCAGGTTCAAACCCTAAACTCAAATTAATAATTAAATCATTAATTAACAATAAAATGCTAATGAATATTAATTAAAAACTAAATGAGAAATATAATCAGCTATTTCTTCTTAAAGATTCGATTACTACTGGCTCGTTTTGGACTCTCCCCCGTGGTAGAACCGTCTGGCCTCGTTCTATCTTTCTTGGTTTTGGGTGGCGAATCTACTGAAAGACAAAGTTAATAGATCCACTTTTACAAGATTGGCCTGGCGTAAAACTTCATCATATTCAGTCAAAATCGTAGACCAAAGGGATATCAAATTCCATAAGCGACCTCTCTAACAGATTCAGTTGCAGCTTAACGGAAACAGACGAGGTTTGTCGAATGTTGTAAGATTAGAAAGATTATCATAAGGGCTACCGAGGAAGCGCCTTACGGAAACTACCAAAGAAGATTTAGTGACAATTTATCTCCAAAATATTTCCCGAGCTAGTGTTTTTCAATTCACAGATATAAAGTAAGAAACTGTACTTCAATGGAAATGAGGATTGTTGAAATTCTGATAACTTACCCGGTCTCTTTCCTTTCTCAACCTGATTCTTCAATTTCTCTTAAAGATAAAAAAATAAACATGAGAGTAAGATGGGTGATGTCCGGAAATATACGGTAATGTCCAGAAATATACGGTAATGTCTAGAAATATACGGTAATGTCCGGAAATATACGGTAATGTCTGGATATATACGGTAATGTCTAGAAATATACGGTAATGTCCGGAAATATACGGTAATGTCTGGAAATATACGGTAATGTCCGGAAATATACGGTAGTGTCTGGAAATATACGGTAATATCTGGAAATATACGGTAATGTCTATAAATATACGGTAATGTCTATAAATATACGGTAATGTCTGGAAATATACGGTAATGTCTAGAAATATACGGTAATGTCTAGAAATATACGGTAATGTCTGGAAATATACGGTAATGTCTAGAAATATACGGTAATGTCCGGAAATATACGGTAATGTCCGGAAATATACGGTAATGTCCGGAAATATACGGTAATGTCTAGAAATATACGGTAATGTCTGGAAATATACGGTAATGTCTAGAAATATACGGTAATGTCTAGAAATATAAGGTAATGTCTAGAAATATACAGTAATGTCTGGAAATATACGGTAATAGAAATATACGGTAATGTCTGATTGGTTCTTAAAGGTCTCTCTAAAGAACGGCTGGTAAACAGTGTATCCAAGAGTTGTTACCATAGTAATAAAATACAAACAATAATTGATATCTTACTTTCTAAATTGGGGTATTTTTTCTGCCAATCAGTGAGTAATGGGGTAAAATTCTTCACTGGTTTTTCATTGACGCCTGTAAAAATATTAAAATATATAAATTATTACCCGCGTTTCAAATACAATTGTTGTTCATATTCTCATGGGTCGGGGAGTTAAAAGAGATGGGGTGACGGTAATAACACACCGTGGTATAGGGCTAGAGAGGGGTGGGGATTGATATACTCACGTTTAGTGTCGAGGAGGACGGGTATATAAATACCCCGAGGGATGAGCATGTTGGTCAGGTTTTCAGTGGCTGGTTTGTTGGGTAAATTCAACAGAGTTCCATTTTCATCACAGATATCAAGAGTTCCTGCAAATTGAAATCTAAAGTCAAGTCAGGATGATAAAAGAAAGAAAGAAACAACTATATTTTACAAAATAACTCTCGTTCATAGTTAATGATCCTTTCTACCAGCTGGTTCTTGGTCAAACCTCTTGGTATTGATTTTACAAGGATGATAACTTAGGTTCACAATAAAGGATCCTTTCTACCAGCTGGTCCTTGGTCAAACCTCTTGGTATTGATTTTACAAGGATGATAACTTAGGTTCACAATAAAGGATCCTTTCTACCAGCTGGTTCTTGGTCAAACCTCTTGGTATTGATTTTACAAGGATGATAACTTAGGTTCACAATAAAGGATCCTTTCTACCAGCTGGTCCTTGGTCAAACCTCTTGGTATTGATTTTACAAGGATGATAACTTAGGTTCACAATAAAGGATCCTTTATACCAGCTGGTCCTTGGTCCAACCTCTTGGTATTGATTTTACAAGGATGATAACTTAGGTTCACAATAAAGGATCCTTTCTACCAGCTGGTTCTTGGTCAAACCTCTTGGTATTGATTTTACAAGGATGATAACTTAGGTTCACAATAAAGGATCCTTTCTACCAGCTGGTTCTTGGTCAAACCTCTACCAGCTAGTCCTTAACCAAACCTTAATGTGGTATATTGTCGGTCCGTCCGTCCAGAATTGCTTGTGAACGCAATAGAGGCTACAGTTTTTGTCGGATTTGAATGAAACTTGCTGTGATCATTTATATTGATGAGATCTCGGACAAGTTCAAATTGCGGATGTTTCGATGAACGGTTTTTGAGTTATTGCTCTTGAATTGGCTTGTGAACGCGATAGAGACTACAGTTTTCATCAGATTTGAATGAAACTTGCTGTGATCATTTATATTGATCAGATCTTGGACAAGTTCGAAATTGGCGATTTTTCTATGAATGGTTTTTGAGTTATTGCACTTGACTTAGCCAAAATGCGTCAAAATTGACTTGTGAACGCGATAGAGACTACAGTTTTCATCAGATTTGAATGAAACTTGCTGTGATCATTTATATTGATCAGATCTTGGACAAGTGCGAAATTGGCCATTTTTCGATGAACGGTTTTTGAGTTATTGCACTTGACTTAGTCAAACGCCTCAAAATTGGCTTGTGAACGCGATAGGGATCACCATTTCAATTTGATTTGATTGAAATTTGGTGTTATTATTTATATTGATGATATCTTGGACAAGTTTGATCTTGACGATTTTTGGATGAACGGTTTTTAAGTTATTGGCCTTGACTAAGTCAAATTGCGTCGAAATAGACTTGTGAACACGATAGAGACAACAGTTTTCATCTGATTGGAATGAAATTTGGTGTGATCATTGAAGTTGATGTCATCTTGGTCAAGTTCGAAATTGTCATTACGATATACTGTTTTTGAGTTATTGCACTTGACTTAGTCAAAACGCGGCTTGTGATTGCGATAGAAAATACAGTTTTCAGCTGATTTTAATGAAATTTGGTGTGAACATTTATATTGACGAGAACTTGGATTAGACCTAAATAATATTGGAGTTTCTGCCTGTGTTAAAACAGAAAATATATTTTAAAGTGGGCGTATCTTGCTAGGCAACCACTTGTTTTAAATGTCATCGGACTTTCAAACCCCGATCAAGATCTGATACAGATAAAATCAGAGTCTATATAGGTTTAAACAACTCGACTATACCTTCAAATTCAAACTTGCATTCAGCGGTAATATAATCTATAAAATTTCTACAGGAACAGTTGCCGTTGATCAGCAGAGATTCTGAATCTGAAGTTAAAAATTCATTCATTCCATTTTTTATTAACGGGATATCATGCCATTCATTCATTCGCTTCTTAAACTTCAAATACTGTGCAGAGATCCACAATACCGTCATAGATCTACCGATAAAATTTAATTCTAGGAAACTTATTTTGAACGAAGAGTCCGGTCTTCTTGGCTTTCTGTTCCTTAATTCGATAAACGAGTAGAAGTTTCTTTAGCCCACTTATAGACTCTATTATAAACAGGAAAGGTAAGTGTAACGAAACAAAATCACTATTTAACTAGAAATATGTTGTCTTGTAAGCCCTGTGTAAACTCGTCCAAGAAAACCTTCAGCCCGTCTGTCTTGGCTTGGGAAAAAGAAATAGGTCAGGCTTTTTGGATCTACTACATTGTTTACCTCCGTAAAGAAGCGATATCAACATCACTTTAGAAACATCTATTCCAGTCTAAGAACAATTCAAAGTTCGGAGCCGAGGTGTAAAATAAACAATGAAATGAAGGCCGAGTAAGAGGAGATAACTCTAATAGTCTGTAATTAAAGGGAAACTACTCTACTTTCTTAACGTTAGAACCAGACCACAATATAACGTCAAGATTCCAAATGGCCGGTTATAATGTCTAGAACTAACTCTTATGACATCTTATAGAATATTGTGGAAATGAAACAAACAAAATGACATGAATGAAGTTAATCGTCTTACCTTTATGGGCTAATGAAGACGGACAATGCCATGCGGTTTGCAATGAGGGAATTTTGCCAGGACAGCGGCATAAGCCTAATCTCTTCGGTGTATGGCTTTATTGTCCCTTCCGAACGCTTAGACACCTTTTCCATGTCCCTCCGACCACTCACAAGTGGAAACCAGGTTGTTGAAAAATCCAAAGTTCATCACGATCTTTGCCGGGATTGAACCCTGTAACCTCGGGTAGGCGAGCAAATAATTAACTTATTGCGCTCCCGCGGCTCCCTATTATTGACAGTCTCATATTAGTTATACCCTATTAATTATGTGGGCTAATTGGAGGTTTTTTGTATCCAAGGTCCAGTTGCTTTCTTTCCATCGTATTTAGGTCTCAACCTCTGATACTATACCCTGACAATGACCTATAAATATGACAGGTTAGGGGTGGTAATTATAAATTATTGACCCACGATTTTTTCTTTAAAAACGAGTATCTTTTGAATCACACTCAAATGTTGAAAGAGTTAAATGTTTATTATAAAGAAATTACTATAACACCATTTAATACGATACATGCTCCGTCTCAGTAAAATGGGTTGTAGAGAGATTTTCTAAAAAAAATCTGTATGTGAATCAGGGACACCAGTGGCAATACTTTGAACTATTCCAGCATTCAATCAGACGTCTGTGGTTCCCATTTACAGCTTGGTGGACTGGAATTGTGAGTGAAGATGACTTATTCAAGGTCATCGGATTTTCACACACCGATCGAGATTTGAACTCATGTCCGACATTTTCAACATATCCAAGCAAATTATGTCATGACGTAAAGAACCAACGCTCTAACCGCTGTGCAATAGAACCCCAAATGTTGTTAGTACGTCTGATTGAAAATTGGAATGGTTTAAATGGAAGATCTGAGTGTCTCAGGTACACTTCACTTGAACAATGTACAATGTCTCTTTATAATTCTTAAGTTCCAAAAATTGTCTCTACTTGAGATCAGTAAAAATAACAGTTCTCTACCTCGAGTGAAAGACAGGAACCACAGACGTCTGATTGAAATTAGAATGGTGTAAATTGATGTTATCAGTGTCCCTGATACAAATACAAAATATAGAAAACCTCTTTACAATCTCTTTAATAGAACTGTTTAGTTTTAGTAGAATTACAGGAATCACAGACGTCTGATTAAAAATTAGAATGATGTAAATTGATGATACCAGTGTCTCTGATATACATACAAAATATAGAAAACCTCTTTACAATCTCTTTAATAGAACTGTTTAGTTTTAGTAGAATTACAGGAACCACAGACGTCTGATTGAAAATTAGAATGATGTAAATTGATGCTACCAGTGTCTCTGATACACATACAAAATATAGAAAACCTCTTTATAATCTCTTTAATAGAACTGTTTAGTTTTAGTAGAATTACAGGAACCACAGACATCTGATTGAAAATTAGAATGGTGTAAATTGATGTTATCAGTGTCCCTGATACACATACAAAATATAGAAAACCTCTTTACAATATACTTTAATAGTATTGTGGCTGTCAACGGGTCAGGAGTTCCATACAATAATGCGCTCATTTTGTGCTGTAAAAAAACTGAAGAATGTAGTTTTATATGTTTATATAATCAAAAACAAAACACGAAGGATTAATAAATAAACAGTTGAATTACTTGACATGTGATAACTGTCGTAAACGATTGAGCGAGCGATTAACCTAAATATACAATATGAAATATGGATGTCAATATACAGTATAAATCAAAGCACTTATGTCACAAAAACCTACTATTATTGGATAACAGATGGAAACCATAGGAATATAGGCTCATGAATAAATGTCAAAGGGGTAAAGAGACTATTATGGTTCCCAAAAGATTCCGAAAACTGAAATATGTCTGATAAAACTGATAAAATACTTATAAACTTCAGTCATAAAATAGGTCAATGCTAAAAAATAGTCATACGGGGACGTAACTCTTGTTATGCAAATAGGTTATTTGTGGTCTGATAATCAACAAAACCGCGTGAAATATTCGGTTTGCAAATCGCGCACACCAAAATACATAATATGACAAAATAGAATGATAAATGTAGAAATACCGTATTAATAGACAGTCCTGGACCTATACAATATTTATAACGACAATCTGAATCTGATAAAGTCTAAAACCTGATAAATAACTGACCTGATAGACAGATAAGATAAGATGATTTATTGTACGTTACACCCTTATAGGGCAGAATACAAACATATTTAAAACACTTACAAAACAATACGCAAACATATAAACAGGGTATCAGAAGGTGCTTTATAAAATGATATACGTATAAGGAACATAAAATCAAAGGGAGTTTTATATCAATATAAAATGTAAGTTAATATGTAAAGAAACGAAGGTGTCAGAAAGAAAACAGACAGTAAGTTTTATATAACCATATTAAAGAGGCAGGCCCAGTAGCTTGAACATCCAAATTTTTTTTTTTTGAGAAGAGCTCTCCCAACACAATATTCAGAAAGAAAGTGTTGAAAAACCTTCACCATGTTAATTTCAGCCAAAAATATTCTTTCATAGGCGAGAAATTAATGTTTTCACTTATAAAATTTAAAAAAAACATTATGAATTTTAATCAATTAAATTTTAAATATTATCATTAATAGTCGAATGACTTTTTTCAATCCAAATCAGCTTGAAATAATAATAAAAATATATAACTTATGTTGACTTTTGATTAAAATTCATAATATTTTTTTATCCAATCAGTAAGAACCATTGAATTGTCGTACCGTCTGCTGTACGAAAGTAACCGGAAGTGCTTATATGAAATTTACGACAAAACGGCCGAAAGGTCTATTTTGTTAAATTTTTACAACATTAAATATGTGAGCCCACTTTTTATTAATTGTTTCGAAAGAATTGTCTTTTAGCTGCACGTCGAGACCAAATTTTAGCAGATTGATTAAATTATAACATTGTAGAGTGATGTTTTATAAAGTTCTGACATAGTTACATCCCCTGTTATATATATAGTCATAAAGTACTATACATTATCAATATACCATGTCACGAAAACACGTGATCTAGAAGCAGTGGCAATGAAAGTGGAATATTAAGTACAGATATTGGTGTAGTTAGGAACTTTTCACGTATAGACTGGTATTTCGGACATACCAGTAGAAAAGGGTGTTCATCCTCAACCTGTGACACGTTGCATTGTTGACAGATTCTCTTCTCCAGGATTTTCGAATTTGTTTGGATGAGTTATTAAGGTTGATATCGAATGTAATCAAAATTTTTATTTTGCTGTAGACTAGCTATTATCCCCAAATATCTGACGCATACAAGGCAATTTGTTTTGTAATGCTATGGTAAAGTTTTAACAGAATATTGGAAGGAAGATTGTCATTGGTACAGACTTTCTGTCTAATACTAAACCAAGCTCGTCTCGCTTTCTTGCTCAACTCGGTCATGGCACCTTTAAATGAAGAGTTGTTTGTTATAAGTATACCGAGATACGTATACGAAGAGACTATGCTAATTATTTGTTTTTTGAGGTAGAATTTTGTATGTGAATTTTTTGTTTTGCAGTTGAAGATCATTA
>JAUJPP010000003.1:58342588-58443520 GCA_030562195.1 Nipponacmea schrenckii | reverse complement strand
ATTCTTTATTAACGGGATATCATGTCATTCATTCATTCCATTCTTTATTAACGGGATATCATGTCATTCATTCATTCGCTTCTTAAACTTCAAATACTGTGCAGAGATCCACAATACCGTCGTAGATCTACCGATAAAATTTAATTCTAGAAAGCTTATTTTGAACGAAGAGTCAGATCTTCTTGGCATTCTGTTCCTTAATTTGATAAACGAGTAGAAGTTTCTAACAGGAACAGGAAAGGTAAGTGTAGCGAAACGAAATCACTATTTGACTAGAAATATGTTGTGTTGTGAGCCCTGTAGTAAACTCGTTCAAGAAAACCTTCAGCCCGTCTGTCTTGGCTTGGGAAAAAGAAATAGGCCAGGATTTTTGGATCTACTACATTGTTTACCTCCGTAAAGAAGCGATATCAACATCACTTTAGATACATCTATTCCAGTCTAAGAACAAATCAAAGTTCGGAGCCGAGGTGTAAAATAAACAATGAAATGAAGGCCGAGTAAGAGGAGATAACTCTAACAGTCTGAAATTAAAGGGAAACAACTCTACTTTCTTAACGTTAAAATCAGAACACAATATAACGTCAAGATTTCAAATGGCAGGTTATAATATAGAATATTGTGGAAATGAAATGAATGAAGTTAATCGTCCAACCTTTATGGTATAATGAAGACGGACAATGCCATGCGGTTTGAAATGAGGGAATTTTGCCAGGACAGCGGCATAAGCCTAATCTCTTCGTTGCATGGCATTATTGTGCCTTCCGAACGCTTATACACCTTTTCCATGTCCGTCCGACCACTAACAAGTGGAGACCAGGTTGAAAAAGCCGGGATTGAACCCCGAACCCTCAGGTAGGCGAGCAAGCAATTAACTCATTCAGCCACAGCGGCTCCCTATTATTGACAGTCTCATATTAATTATACCCTATTAATTATGTAGGGTAATTGGAGGTTTTTTGTATCCATAGTCCAGTTGCTTTCTTTCCATCGTATTTAGGTTCTCAACCTCTGATACTATACCCTGACAATGGCCTATAAATATGACAGGTTAGGGGTAGTAATTATAAATTATTGACCCACGATTTGAAATGATGAAATGAATGGAGTTGTACGTCCTACTCTTCTGTACCTAATGGGTTAATGAAGACTAGGAGAAAACATTGAAATGAAATGAATGGAGTTTTACGTCCTACTATTTTGTACCTAATGAGTTAATGAAGACTGGGAGAAAACATTGAAATGAAATGAATGGAGTTGTACGTCCTACTCTTCTGTACCTAATGGGTTAATGAAGACAGGGAGAAAACATTGAAATGAAATGAAGGGAGTTGTACGTCCTACTCTTCTGTACCTAATGGGTTAATGAAGACTAGGAGAAAACATTGAAATGAAATGAATGGAGTTTTACGTCCTACTCTTCTGTACCTAATGGGTTAATGAAGACAGGGAGAAAACATTGAAATGAAATGAATGGAGTTGTACGTCCTACTCTTCTGTACCTAATGGGTTAATGAAGACAGGGAGAAAACATTGAAATGAAATGAAGGGAGTTGTACGTCCTACTCTTCTGCACCTAATGGGTTAATGAAGACTGGGAGAAAACATTGAAATGAATGGAGTTGTATGCCCTACTCTTCTGTACCTAATGGGTTAATGAAGACAGGGAGAAAACATTGAAATGAATGAAGGGATTGTATGCCCTACTCTTCTGTACCTAATGGGTTAATGAAGACTGGGAGAAAACATTGAAATGAATGGATTGACGTTACTCTTCTGCAATTGTTTTGCCGAATAATTATGTTGGGCTTGACTCCTATTCGAGTATTTCGTTAATTTAGTAATTGTTAAGCCCAACTGGATTAAGAATTTAAGGTTTGTGATATTATGGATATATATTTTAATCTTTAATAAAAGATCATTACAACAGCTAGCTACTCAAGATTTCAAAAAGGCTACCCCATTTTATTTCTAGCTTTAGAAAAGAGATACAGTACTAAGGGAAAAAATGTTAAGTTCTAGACTTATATTTTAAGGGGACATAATCATTTTCACCTAGTTGAAAAGTTGGTGAAAAATCTGTGGTCGTTTGTATTTAAAAAATTTTCTCCATGGTGTAAAATAAAGTTCCTAATTCAAATATATAAGCCTTTTATCTTTATTTCAGAATCTTGTTAAAAGGTTTTTACTCCAGCACTTTCGGGGTTATGAAACATAATTATGATGACCGTGGGAGCAAGTGAAATAAAATTGAATGGAGTTGTACGTCCTACTCTTCTGCACCTAATGGGTTAATGAAGACTGGGAGAAACATTGAAATGAAATGAATGGAGTTTTACGTCCTACTCTTCTGTACCTAATGGGTTAATGAAGACAGGGAGAAAACATTGAAATGAAATGAATGGAGTTGTACGTCCTACTCTTCTGTACCTAATGGGTTAATGAAGACTGGGAGAAAACATTGAAATGAAATGAATGGAGTTTTACGTCCTACTCTTCTATACCTAATGGGTTAATGAAGACAGGGAGAAAACATTGAAATGAAATGAATGGAGTTGTACGTCCTACTCTTCTGTACCTAATGGGTTAATGAAGACAGGGAGAAAACATTGAAATGAAATGAAGGAGTTGTACGTCCTACTCTTCTGCACCTAATGGGTTAATGAAGACTGGAGAAAACATTGAAATGGAATGGAGTTGTACGTCCTACTCTTCTGCACCTAATGGGTTAATGAAGAGTGGGAGAAAACATTGAAATGAATTGAATGGAGTTGTACGTCCTACTCTTCTGTACCTAATGGGTTAATGAAGACAGGGAGAAAACATTGAAATGAATGGAGTTTTACGTCCTACTCTTCTGTACCTTATGGGTTAATGAAGACTGGGAGAAAACATTGAAATGAATGGAGTTGTACGTCCTACTCTTCTGCACCTAATGGGTTAATGAAGACAGGGAGAAAACATTGAAATGAATGGAGTTGTACGTCCTACTCTTCTGCACCTAATGGGTTAATGAAGACAGGGAGAAAACATTGAAATGATGAATGGAGTTGTACGTCCTACTCTTCTTACCTAATGGGTTAATGAAGACAGGGAGAAAACTTTTGAAATGAATGGAGTTGTACGTCCTACTCTTCTGTACCTAATGGGTTAATGAAGACAGGGAGAAAACATTGAAATGAAATGAATGGAGTTGTACGTCCTACTCTTCTATACCTAATGGGTTAATGAAGACAGGGAGAAAACATTGAAATGAATGGAGTTGTACGTCCTACTCTTCTGCACCTAATGGGTTAATGAAGACTGGGAGAAAACATTGAAATGAATGAATGGAGTTGTACGTCCTACTCTTCTGTACCTAATGGGTTAATGAAGACTGGGAGAAAACATTGAAATGAAATGAATGGAGTTTTACGTCCTACTATTCTGTACCTAATGGGTTAATGAAGACTGGGAGAAAACATTGAAATGAAATGAATGGAGTTGTACGTCCTACTCTTCTATACCTAATGGGTTAATGAAGACAGGGAGAAAACATTGAAATGAAATGAAGGGAGTTTTACGTCCTACTCTTCTGTACCTAATGGGTTAATGAAGACTGGGAGAAAACATTGAAATGAAATGAATGGAGTTGTACGTCCTACTCTTCTGTACCTAATGGGTTAATGAAGACTGGAGAAAACATTGAAATGAAATGAATGGAGTTTTACGTCCTACTATTTTGTACCTAATGAGTTAATGAAGACTGGGAGAAAACATTGAAATGAAATGAATGGAGTTGTACGTCCTACTCCTCTGCACCTTTATCGGCTAATGAAGACGGGTAACGCCATGCAGTGTGCAATGAGGGAAATTTTGCCAGAACAGCGACATTAGTCTACTCTTTTAACGATATCCAACTGTCGAGGGATCTTGAACGTACACAGCCTGTTATCATGGGAGCAGGATGTAATATGTTATCTGAGCCCCTGTGTAGAATGTAAACGCACTACCGTGTATATAATTTGATGTGTTGATGTAGACTCTGGTCCAGTAAACACAATGTCATTTTCGATCGTCTCTAATTTCAACCCCTTTTTTTCTCTCTTGCATAAATTCAAGGTGGTGTGGGTGATTTTATTGAATGATTCATAAATAGATTTTTTTTTTCTCATTTGTTAAAAAATTGAATTGACTTTTGTGTTAAATTGAGGAGCGGTTCGACATTAATATCAAATGAAATGAATGGAGTAAGACGTCCTTCTCTCCTGCTTATAATAGGTAACTAAAAATTGGCACCCCTTTTTGAGTTCAGAGGGCCCAACCCTTACATATTCTCCACCCTCCTTCCTGCCTCTATTTAACTAACAACTAACTCTAGTTGAATCTATGAGAAATCGATTATATACAGTAATAGAACTTAAGTTATAATTCTTAAAGCTAACCTGTTCTTTTTTTTTGTTTTGGTTTTTATTCTTTTTTTTTTTCTTGTGCTTTATTCAGCTTAATACTTTGCTTCTACACATTATTATTAACATATTACAGTAATGATGTAAATCGTTATGGTCTAATTTTAAGTGAAATTAAAAATGCTACGGCATATCACTACATCTTATTTCAAAATTTATGAATATCTCTATTCTGTGAACACAGTAGCTTTAATAAGAAATAGATAGGCCTACCACTGAACATAATTTTAGGTTACGACTCGACGAATCCCTTTGAAAAATTTTTAAAAATCTCATATCGGCTTGAATTTATTTTGAAGTGGCTTTTTTAAATAGAGTATAAAGCTTAGAAAAAGATTGGAGAATACGGTACAGGAGGTATATATATTTTATAATCTAGTGTACCCAATATTTGCTTACAATATATTTCTTAAGAAAAGAGTTTTTACTTGGCCACGCCTTGATTTGAGATGGCGGGTATTATCACGAGCATAGATTCTATTCAATCAACATACGTCACATATTTATATTAGTGGTCGATAAATTAATGGATTTTATTACCTCAAACAAATTTTAAAATTTGGATCTATTTTCTACAGGTGTGGGATTATCGTCGAAACGTTGTTCATCATTACATTTCTAATAGTAAGTATTCAACTGCTGTTTGATATAATACCGAATTTGTTTTCTATCTATCTATCTATGACACGTGACGTTAGCCTAAATTTCTTGTCATAAACACATGAGGGAATTAAATTGCTTAATAAGTTTATAAGTAACCCTGAATCTCGTGAGTAACCCTCAATCTTGAGAGTAACCCTCAATCATGAGAGTAACCCTCAATCTTGAGAGTAACCCACAATCTTGAGAGTAACCCACAATCTTGAGAGTAACCCTCAATCTTGAGAGTAACCCACAATCTTGAGAGTAACCCATAATCTTGAGAGTAACCCTGAATCTTGAGAATAACCCTCAATCTTGAGAATAACCCTCAATCTTGAGAGTAACCCTCAATCTTGAGAGTAACCCACAATCCTAATTCGTAATCCTGAATCCAAATTAGTAATCCTGAATCTCAATTAGTAATCTTAAATCTTAATTAGTAATCCTGAATCTTAATGAGTAATCCTGAATCTCAATTAGTAATCCTGAATCTCAATTAGTAATCCTGAATCTCAATCACGCCATTGTTCTGTGTTCGTCGAGATAATTGCTCGAATTTAGTTCATAGAATTGAACCTATTCTGGTAGTGTTCTGAAGACAAGACTCCCCATGCAGTGTGCAATGAGGACAGTAATAATTAGAGATTTGAGTATCGAACATGTAGTGTATTTTGATGTAATATATTAAACTGCCTACGAAACGTTGTATCGACTTTAGAATTTCCCACGATGTTGTGTTATAAAACAAGACTGTAGCTGTACCACAAGCCGTGGGCAATGAGGGAAATATTGACAATGAAATAATAATATTTTAAACTGCCCCTAGACGTGATATCGACTTTAGTGTTTCCCACGATATATTTTATTATAAAAAATTGTAGTGTCGGTTGAACTGATGAGAAAATAGGCCCAGGATAAAAAATATTCTAGTAACTAGATTTATTCAATTATAAAATTATTATATACATAATATTAAGTTTGTGATATGTTAGAAATTATTGCCGACTTTCAGGCTCGGGAAAATAACGTCAGCACTGATCAGTTTGACCAATTAACATCTAACGTCGAATGTTCCAAGAAACAAGAAAGAAGGACATTTACAAGGAGAGTAACTTAGGTTCTCAGTAAAAGATCCTTTCTACCAGCTGGTCCTTGGTTAAACCTCTTGGTATTGGTTTTACAAGGATAACAACTTAGGTTCTCAGTAAAAGATTTTTTCTACCAGCTGGTCCTTGATCAAACCTCTTGGTATTGGTTTTACAAGGATAACGACTTAGGTTCTCAGTAAAAGATCCTTTCTACCAGCTGGTCCTTGGTTAAACCTCTTGGTATTGGTTTTACAAGGATAACAACTTAGGTTCTCAAGGATCCTTTCTACCAGCTGGTCCTTGGTTAAACCTCTTGGTATTGAGTTTACAAGGATAACGACTTAGGTTCTCAGTAAAGATTCTTTCTACCACCGGTCCTTGGTAAACCTCTTGGTATTGGTTTTACAAGGATAACAACTTAGGTTCTCAGTAAAAGATCCTTTCTACCAGCTGTCCTTGGTAAACCTCTTGGTATTGGTTTTACAAGGATAACGACTTAGGTTCTCATAAAAGATCCTTTCTACCAGCTGGTCCTTGTGCTAAACCTCTTGGACAGATTTTACGATGATAACAACTTAGGTTTACAGTAAGGATCCTTTCTACCAGCTGGTCCTTGGTAAACCTTTAGTATTGTTTTACAAGGATAACGACTTAGTTCAAGTTAAGGATCCTTTCTACCAGCTGGTCCTTGGTCAAACCTCTTGGTATTGATTTTACAAGGATAACAATTTAGGTTCTCTGGGATCCTTTCTACCACTGTCCTTGACCAAACCTCTTGGTATTGATTTTACAAGGAAACAATTTAGGTTCTCAGGATCCTTTCTACCAGCTGTCCTTGGACAAACCTCTTGGTATTGATTTTACAAGGAACAACAATTCACTCTAAGGATTTTTTGACTGACTGTACCATAGAACCAACGCTCTGACTGACTGTACTATAGAACCAACACTCTAACTGACTGTACTATAGAACCAACGCTCTGACTGACTGTACTATAGAACCAACACTCTAACTGACTGTACTATAGAACCAACACTCTAACTGACTGTACTATAGAACCAACAGTCTAACTGACTGTACTATAGAACCAACGCTCTAACTGACTGTACTATAGAACCAATGCTCTAACTGACTGTCCCTATAGAACCAACGCTCTGACTGACTGTACTATAGAACCAACACTCGAACTGACTGTACTATAGAACCAACGCTCTGACTGACTGTACTATAGAACCAACACTCTAACTGACTGTACTATAGAACCAACACTCTACTGACTGTACTATAGAACCAACACTCTAACTGACTGTACTATAGAACCAACACTCTAACTGACTGTACTATAGAACCAACACTCTAACTGACTGTACTATAGAACCAACACTCTAACTGACTGTACTATAGAACCAACACTCTAACTGACTGTACTATAGAACCAACACTCTGACTGTACTATAGAACCAACACTCTAACTGACTGTACTATAGAACCAACACTCTAACTGACTGTACTATAGAACCAACCACTAACTGACTGTACTATAGAACCAACACTCTAACTGACTGTACTATAGAACCAACACTCTAACTGGCTGTACTATAGAACCAACACTCTAACTGACTGTACTATAGAACCAACACTCTGACTGTACTATAGAACCAACACTCTAACTGACTGTACTATAGAACCAACACTCTAACTGACTGTACTATAGAACCAACACTCTAACTGACTGTACTATAGAACCAACACTCTAACTGACTGTACTATAGAACCAACACTCTAACTGCTGTACTATAGAACCAACACTCTAACTGGCTGTACTATAGAACCAACACTCTAACTGGCTGTACTATAGAACCAACACTCTAACTGACTGTACTATAGAACCAACACTCTAACTGACTGTACTATAGAACCAACACTCTAACTGGCTGTACTATAGAACCAACACTCTAACAGACTGTACTATAGAACCAACACTCTAACTGGCTGTACTATAGAACCAACACTCTAACTGGCTGTACTATAGAACCAACACTCTAACTGGCTGTACTATAGAACCAACACTCTAACTGACTGTACTATAGAACCAACACTCTAACTGACTGTACTATAGAACCAACACTCTAACTGGCTGTACTATAGAACCAACACCTAACTGACTGTATTATAGAACCATGCTCTAACTGGCTGTACTATAGAACCAACACTCTAACTGGCTGTACTATAGAACCAACACTCTAACTGACTGTATTATAGAACCAACACTCTAACTGACTGAACTATAGAAAATATGATCTAACAGTATCCTACGTTCTCAAACATGTTCCCCATTAGGGATTCCTTTTATGTCAAAACTCATAGGAACACCACCCCACCACACAAATTATTAGGGTTGATCTCGGTTTATTCAATTCCTTAACTTTGATATTTTATATTTCTGCATGGGAGTCTTTTCATTAAAGTGTATTACATTTTGATATCAAATAGTCGACAGTCACATTTCTTCTATAGAAAATATTACATGTATATTCATAGGGGCTGGATAATAGGACACGTGACCCTAGACTACTAATGTCATACTTGATAATACTTCCTGGTCGAATTTCAGTACATTCTTTGCTATACTCTCTTGTAACAGCGACTTGGGGTATTTTTTTCAACAAGGTTTCCCACTGTTGGCCATGCATGTCGGAGTGGCTGACATGGAAAAAGCGTATAGTAGTTGAGAAGGGAAATAAACCAAGGTCCTGTGTACTACAGGCTGTACATGTTAAAGATCCCTCGACAGTTGGAAAAGAGCAAGTCCATGCCACTGTCCTTAAAAAATCTCTAGCTTTTATAGGTTGTTTTTAGTTTGACTTCCATGATTATTGGATAGTTAGATTTAAAGTTGTATTTGCAGTAAAAGAGATAATACTAGTATTCGTATATGTAATAATAATAGATATATTATAATAATTTTTATGACTTTTAGGTCTATGTTAGATGTTCATGTAATATGTATTTTAACATATTTTCCATAAAGGAATAGTGCGTCTTAAAATGGACATCAAATTTTTTAATGACCAATAAGAGTATATTATATTCATCAGTAGATAAACCTGCTGTCATAAATAACATAACAGAATCCTTATATAATCTGATAAATCAAACAAAACATTAAAATATTAAACATGGTCAATTATAGTATATATTCATCAGTAAATATACCTGCTGTTATAAATAACATAACAGAATCCTTATATAATCTGATAAATCAAAATACTAAATAAATTGATTAAGCATTTTTAAATAATGACTTAGTTTTATGAGTTTTCCAGATTTTACAAGGATTCTGTTACTTTATAACACCAGGTAAGTTTACTGATGAATATATACTCATATTGACCATTCTTGAGAACTGAAATTTTATGTCCCTTTTAAGTCGGTCTATCACTTTAACTTCTCAGTATACTTCATGAACGAACCCCCTTTTTTCTTCTTAAAAACTATTCCTTACCCCACAGCCACTTTGAGTTTATGGGTACACGCCCTCTATAAGGTTTTTCCTATTCCGTACCCACACAGTGACTTTTGGGGTGTGACTGAGGTTTATAGTTACACGACCCCTATAAGGTTCTTCCTATTCCGTACCCCACAGTGACTTTGGGTTGGGGCTAAGGTTTATAAGTACACGACCTCTATAAGGTTCTTCCTATTCCGTACCCCACAGTGACTTTGGGTTGGGACTGAGGTTTATAGGTACACGACCTCTATAAGGTTCTTCCTATTCCCTACCCCTCAGTGACGGTTGGGACTGAGGTTTTTAGGTACACGACCTCTATATAGGGTTCTTCCTATTCCGTACCCCCACAGTGACTTTGGGTTTGGACTATGGTTTATAGGTACACGACCTCTATAAGGTTCTTCCTATTCCGTACCCCCACAGTGACTTTGGGTTGGGACTGAGGTTATAGGTACACGACCTCTATAGGGTTCTTCCTATTCCGTAACCCCACAGTGACTTTGGGGTGTGACTGAGGTTTATAGGTACACGACCTCTCTATACGGTTCTTCCTATTCCGTACCCCCACAGTGACTTTGGGGTGTGACTGAGGTTTATAGGTACACGACCTCTATAAGGTTCTTCCTATTCCGTAACCCCACAGTGACTTTGGGTTGGGACTGAGGTTTATAGGTACACGACCTCTATAGGGTTCTTCCTATTCCGTACCCCCACAGTGACTTTGGGTTGGGACTGAGGTTTATAGGTACACGACCTCTATAAGGTTCTACCTATTCCGTACCATAAGTGACTTTGGGTTGGGACTGAGGTTTATAGGTACACGACCTCTATAAGGTTCTTCCTATTCCGTACCCCCACAGGATCATGAGAAAGATACATACTAGTTTAAGGATTCTTCCCGATTTGTACCCTTTAATCTTCCTTTATATTTCAAAGTTTCCTGATCTCAATAAAACATTCTGTATCTACACATCTTCGTCTTATACCTTGACTACAATAGCCATCTTTCTTGTATCACATCTTTACAATGTCAAGCTATTACTAACTTTATACTTATACCCTGACTACAATAGCCATCTTTCTTGTATCACATCTTCACAATGTCAAGCTATTATGAACTTCATACTTATACCTTGACTACAATAGCCACCTTTCTTGTATCACATCTTCACAAGGTCAAGCTATTACAAACTTCATCTTATACATCAGCTTCGTCTTATACCTTGACTACAATAGCCATCTTTCTTGTATCACATCGTCACAATGTCAAGCAATTACAAACTTCCTCTTATACATCAGCTTCGTCTTATACCTTCGTCTTATACCTTCGTCTTATACCTTCGTCTTATACCTTCGTCTTTTACCTTCGTCTTATACCTTCGTCTTTTACCTTGACTGGATGGGGTGTTACATGGGTTTATAAAGCAGTAAATATTAAAACTTGTTTTGAACAATAAATTATATACATGTTTTAAAATGAATTATTTCTATGATAGAAGTTATAGAGATAATAATTATGTAAGTTGAACCTAAAGGTAGGGTTTATGCCTGAAATGATTTGAATAGATTTCGTATTGCCTGGTCCTTAAAGGGGTATATCTGGTTGGCTCGCATAGTGTCATACTTCCTGGTAACTTATTATACAGTAACTGGAGTTTTACTTCCTACTGTTTTACACCTTATATGATTGATGATAAAAAAATGATTTTAAAGGGATACTGTTTCTTAGAATGAACTTATAATTTTAAGCTTGGTCAATAAGAGTATATATTCATCAGTAGATATACCTGCTGTCATAAATAACATAACAGAATCTTTATATATTCTGATAAATCAAACAAAACATTAAAATTTTAAACTTGGTCAATAAGAGTATATATTCATCAGTAGATAAACCTGCTGTCATAGATAACATAACAGAATCTTTATATAACCTGATAAATCTAACAAAACATTAAAATTTTAAACTTGGTCAATAAGAGTATATATTCATCAGTAGATAAACCTGCTGTCATAAATAACATAACACAATCTTTATATAATCTGATAAATCAAACAAAACATTAAAATTTTAAACTTAGTCAATAAGAGTATATATTCATCAGTAGATAAACCTGCTGTCATAAATAACATAACACAATCTTTATATAATCTGATAAATCAAACAAAACATTAAAATTTTAAACTTGGTCAATAAGAGTATATATTCATCAGTAGATATACCTGCTGTCATAAATAATAAAACAGAATTCTTATATAATCTGATAAATTCAAAAAACTTAGAATGAACATAAAACTATAAATTTGGTCAATCAGTGGATAAACCTGTGCCGTATATAATCTGATAAATCAAAACAATAAAAAAAAAAAACCTTAGTAATTGAGACAAGCTAGTCGTCTTTATTGTAATTTTGAACTAATATATTTTATTATTTTTCAGTGTCCTAATCCGAGAGTATGAAATGACCCGTCCCCCTGAACTCCCCCGATTGTACCAGTGGCTATTGTTACTGATTGTAATACACAGTCGACATCTAGTGAGGGGAACCACCACACCCACTACCTATATTACCAGTACCTCACCGATGGGGAATGTCACTCTTGACCCCCCGGGAACTGGAATTACCTGTGCAGATTACCCTCATTATTGTAGGAATAACGGCACGTGTCGTGAGCCCTTAAACGATGAACTGTGGGAGTGCAGTGGAGATGCTGGGACCGGTCCATTAAAGTGTGTCTGCCCACCGACACATACAGGTAAGTCTAGTCAAAATACCCCCCACCTCAACCGTAATCCCCTTCCCTTCTATGTTCCGCATCTACATGCCTATATCTTCATAGAATGGAAGTATATGGTATATTTTAATTAAACAATTATTTATTGTGAACGCAAGAAGAACTTGCATATGGACGAAGAAAATTTGACTAAGAATTCCCTCTGTAGAAAGGACCGTCACGATTCTTTTTGAATTCCACGTTTCTTTAAAAACAGTGTTAGAAGTATATTATTAAAATGTTGATAATATCGGACCGGTGGTAAAGAAATCTGTCTCAATCCATACTTCCATCCAATCAAATTTTTTCAGGTCCTTGCCGAATCAGAATCGTTGAGTAAGGGCTACCTCACACGTCAGTACGTCAGTGACGGATGAGGTAGAATTGATTGAAAACGTTTGTTTTGTATTGTCATTCGTTTCCCAATTTTGGAATTAATCTTTTAAAATCTATATAATTTGGCTCAATAAAATTCAATCTATACGACACTTCATGTAAGGGATACTGTGATTTGGAATGAACATAAAATTAGAAGATATAACTTTGTTCTATAAAATTCAGTCAAAAAGTCACTCAATTCCTGTGTAGAATCAGAATACCACTTTCTCCTCATTTGCCCTTTTTATGAAGCACTGAGGTCACAACTTATACCCAAACCTTATTATATATATCCTTCCCAACAGAAGATGAATTTACTCATTTCAAACACAAATGTAGCCATATTAAACAATTTGGCTAAATATGTATTTCTAGCAATGAAGAAGAGAACCAATTTTTTTTTGAGTCTTGAGAGCATAGGTTAATTGTCTAGTTTGTGTGTTTGTATATTATATATGTCTACCATATTGTATAATGGGCCTGTGGCCTTTATATTCGAAACAAAACATCCATTAGTGTATTCAGGAACTGCCACCAACGACCTTGGTGTTCAAGGTGAAATTGTCAAGGTCATCTGGATATTTCTGAATTCTGCCAGAAAGTTGTCGAGTCAGTTACGATTTGATTCAGGTTTAAAATGGCCCACCAGAATGAAATTTCAGTAAACTTGAGTACAATATGGTTACAAATATAACAGACTAAGATTTCTAGAGTCACTAATTGATTAGTTAATTAAGCTTTTAATTATTAATTTCTACAGGAAGTCGATGTGAGACCAAACTGTCGTGTGACTTGTTGTCGTGTGCCACGACAGATGTCTGTGACTATAACTGGGAAAAACAGAAATTAGAATGTATCCCGAAAAATACCTGTAAGTACAAACTTTTCATTCTTAAAGATATCTTTAGAAAGAAACTTTTCAATTTTAAATTTCTTCATTGCTTAATTTATTTGGGTATGTTTTAAACTTTCATTAATGATGCAGATCTGAAGAACTGGCATAGAAAAAGCTTCAAGTAGTTTGGATGGGACAATAAACCTAGGCCCTGCTAAAGATTGTGCACGTTAAAGATCTCTTGACATTTATATAATCCCCACCCACCCCCCTCAAAAATAGGCTTATTGCACTGTCTTGGCAACGTTTCCCTCGTTATACACTGCATGGCATTGGTAAATTGTATTTGGTAACAGATGACCATAAGCCTTGCTTTGTTTCTGAACACCATTATTGTCTATAATTTATATATATAATTAGATTAATAATATTGTTTAAACATTGTTCCCCAATTCTTCTAACCAATATTGTTTAAACATTGTTCCCCAATTCTTCTAACCAATATGGTTTAAACATTGTTCCCCAATTCTTCTAACCAATATTGTTTAAACATTGTTCCCCAATTCTTCTAACCAATATTGTTTAAACATTGTTCCCCAATTCTTCTAACCAATATTGTTTAAACATTGTTCCCCAATTCTTCTAACCAATATTGTTTAAACATTGTTCCCCAATTCTTCTTACCAATATGGTTTAAACATTGTTCCCCAATTCTTCTAACCAATATTGTTTAAACATTGTTCCCCAATTCTTCTAACCAATATTGTTTAAACATTGTTCCCCAATTCTTCTTACCAATATGGTTTAAACATTGTTCCCCAATTCTTCTAACCAATATTGTTTAAACATTGTTCCCCAATTCTTCTTACCAATATTGTTTAAACATTGTTCCCCAATTCTTCTAACCAATATGGTTTAAACATTGTTCCCCAATTCTTCTAACCAATATGGTTTAAACATTGTTCCCCAATTCTTCTAACCAATATTGTTTAAACATTGTTCCCCAATTCTTCTAACCAATATTGTTTAAACATTGTTCCCCAATTCTTCTAACCAATATTGTTTAAACATTGTTCCCCAATTCTTCTAAACCAATATTGTTTAAACATTGTTCCCCAATTCTTCTAACCAATATTGTTTAAACATTGTTCCCCAATTCTTCTAACCAATATTGTTTAAACATTGTTCCCCAATTCTTCTAACCAATATTGTTTAAACATTGTTTCCCAATTCTTCTAAACCAATATTGTTTAAACATTGTTCCCCAATTCTTCTAACCAATATTGTTTAAACATCGTTCCCCAATTCTTCTAACCAATATTGTTTAAACATTGTTCCCCAATTCTTCTAACCAATATTGTTTAAACATTGTTCCCCAATTCTTCTAACCAATATTGTTTAAACATTGTTCCCCAATTCTTCTAACCAATATTGTTTAAACATTGTTCCCCAATTCTTCTAACCAATATTGTTTAAACATTGTTCCCCAATTCTTCTAACCAATATTGTTAAGTTAATAATAATTAAAATATAAATAAAACATAACCCAAATATGAAGTCTTTACAAATATTTTATATTTTCAGCGGGTCAAGCTCCGACCTGTCGTCCTGGCGTTCAGGAAATCGAGTTCCAGTATGACCGAAACGATCCGGCTAAACGTATCGCATGTTTTGATATGTACGCCTTTAACGACTCCTCTTTTTGTCAGGACGCGGATGATTCACTGACCTATTTTATATCAGATCAACCTCCACAGTTACCCTACTTGTTTTGTTTAGTCGTGGACTACCAGACTTATCAGACCTGTCTCCGTGTTAATGGTACCCATAGAAACAGTATCAATATGACATCAGTTGACGTAAGTTTTTATTTTAATTTATTTTTACCAAGATTTTTTAACGTTATTTCATTATCTCTAATTAGATCTAAAACTTAATTAACATAAATATTCAGATTTAAATTAGTTAGTTGGATAATAAACGTAAACGCAATGACTAGAATATTAAAATCTTTTCCTACCAGCTGATAGAGCTCAATTTCAGCTATCTGTATAGTCATCTAAATATTTACTTTACCAGCTGATAGAGCTCAATTTCAGCTATCTGTATAGTCATCTAAATATTTACTTTACCAGCTGATAGAGCTTAATTTCAGCTATCTGTATAGTCATCTAATATTTACATTACCAGCTAATAGAGCTCAATTTCAGCTATCTGTATAGTCATCTAAATATTTACTTTACCAGCTAATAGAGCTCAATTTCAGCTATCTGTATAGTCATCTAAATATTTACTTTACCAGCTGATAGAGCTCAACTACAGCTATCTGTATAGTCATCTAAATATTTACTTTACCAGCTGATAGAGCTCAATTTCAGCTATCTGTATAGTCATCTAAATATTTACTTTACCAGCTGATAGAGCTCAATTTCAGCTATCTGTATAGTCATCTAAATATTTACTTTACCAGCTGATAGAGCTCAATTTCAGCTATCTGTATAGTCATCTAAATATTTACTTTACCAGCTGATAAAAGCTCAACTACAGCTATCTGTATAGTCATCTAAATATTTACTTTACCAGCTGATAGAGCTCAATTTCAACTATCTGTATAGTTATCTAAATATTTACTCTACCAGCTGATAGAGCTCAATTTCAGTTATCTGTATAGTCATCTAAATATTTACTTTACCAGCTGATAGAGCTCAATTTCAGTTATCTGTATAGTCATCTAAATATTTACTTTACCAGCTGATAGAGCTCAATTTCAGCTATCTGTATAGTCATCTAAATATTTACTTTACCAGCTGATAGAGCTCAATTTCAGTTATCTGTATAGTCATCTAAATATTTACTTTACCAGCTGATAGAGCTCAATTTCAGCTATCTGTATAGTCATCTAAATATTTACTTTACCAGCTGATAGAGCTCAATTTCAGCTATCTGTATAGTCATCTAAATATTTACTTTCCCTGCTGATAGAGCTCAATTACAGCTATCTGTATAGTCATCAAAATATTTACTTTACCAGCTGATAGAGCTCAATTTCAGCTATCTGTATAGTCATCTAAATATTTACTTTACCAGCTGATAGAGCTCAATTTCAGCTATCTGTATAGTCATCTAAATATTTACATTACCAGCTGATAGAGCTCAATTTCAGCTATCTGTATAGTCATCTAAATATTTACATTACCAGCTGATAGAGCTCAATTTCAGCTATCTGTATAGTCATCTAAATATTTACTTTACCAGCTGATAGAGCTCAATTTCAGCTATCTGTATAGTCATCTAAATATTTACTTTACCAGCTGATAGAGCTCAATATCAGCTATCTGTATAATCATCTAAATATTTACTTATTAACCAAAAGTTTGAAAAAAAAGGAAGGCTCAATTTCAGCTATCTGTATAGTCATCTAAATATTTACTTTACCAGCTGATAGAGCTCAATTTCAGCTATCTGTATAGTCATCTAAATATTTACTTTTCCAGCTTATAGAGCTCTATTTCAGCTATCTGTATAATCATCTAAATATTTACTTTACCAGCTGATATCAATTCTATCAATATTTTAAAGTGGCTGAAATATGACATCTTATTTGCGACCATTTTAGGTCAGAGGATGAACAATAAATTTTGATTTTGTTTCCTAGGTAACCATCAAGGCTGAGGAGTATTCTGTATTATTGCGGACGGCGTCACTGAAGTTACGTATTATATTTAACACGCCACCTAGTGTTAAGAATGGTGTAATACAGTGGGTAGTAAATACAGCAGAGACAATGTTACTGGACGTGATTCAAGAAGCCCAGGCATCCGGAAAATCTCAACTCAAACTTGCAGATATTAGTGAGTTACCAAATTATTTTGATGCCTTATTTATATGCCCACAAGAATTTGTAAACATATATTGTCGTCGCTCCTGTCGGTCGGTCTGTCTGTCTGTCTGTCAACATTCTGTCAACATGGGTACAATAGAAGCTACAATTTTCAAATGATTTTAATGAAATTGGTGTGGGCATTGAAATTGATAAGACTGCGGTCAAGTACGCATTTGAAGACTTTTCGATGAACGTTTTTTTAGTTATTGCCCCTGCCTCTATATTTGTTGTAGAAGCTACACTTTTCAATGGATTTTAATGAAACTTGGTATGAGCATTGGAATTGATAAAATGGAAGTCAGGTTACAATTTGATGATTTTTTGATGAACGGTTTTTGAGTTATTGCCCCTGCCTCTATATTTGTTGTAGACACAATAGAAGCTACAATTTTATATGGATCTTAATGAAACTTGGTGTGGGCATTGAAATTGATAAGACGGCGGTCAAGTCCGCATTTGAAGACTTTTCAATGAACGGTTTTTGAGTTATTGCCCCTGCCTCTATATTTGTTGTAGACACAATAAAAGCTACCATTTTCAATGAATTTTGAAGAGCATTGGAATTCTGTGATTGTTGACCCTATATCTTCATTTTATTAACAAAACAGGGGCAGTAAATTACAATGTCTAACTTATTTTAATTGATCTAGATTTTTCAAACGAGAATATTGTGTCAGGTTCTGTAAATAATGGTCAGTTTCTTCAACTTAGTTTAAAAGGATCCCCAACATATCAGATAAAGAAATTAAAGGCAGCTGTTAAGGTAGGTGGTTTATTTGATAATATTACTAGATTTCTAAATAGACACTGGGTGAGATCAAATCTCTTGTTAGTGTTCCGTGTTAGTGTTAACACCATCACATAACACGACATTTGAACTCATTCTTCATGTTTGTATAGTTTATTACCGGCAGAGCAAATCACTTGCTATAGCCTAAAGATACAGATAATACATAAAGAGATTACAAAAATAAAAATCAGAACACACACAAAAGAAAAGAAAAATATCTTGCAATCTATTTTGATATCTTGCAATCTATTTTGATATCTTGCAATCTATTTTGATATCTTCCAATCTATTTTGATATCTTCCAATCTATTTTGATATCTTCCAATCTATTTTGATATCTTTCTATCTATTTTGATATCTTCCAATCTATTTTGATATCTTCCAATCTATTTTGATATCTTCCTATCTATTTTGATATCTTCCAATCTATTTTGATATCTTCCAATCTATTTTGTTATCTTCCAATCTATTTTGATATCTTCCTATCTATTTTGATATCTTCCAATCTATTTTGATATCTTTCAATCTATTTTGATATCTTCCAATCTATTTTGATATCTTCCAATCTATTTTGATATCTTCCAATCTATTTTGATATCTTTCTAGATTACTGATTCAGGAATCCCTCAATTATCAACTTCTGTAACAATCCAGATAACTCTTGTCAGACTAAAATGTGAACCAATAGACACGCTGCTTATTGATAAACGTAATTTAGCAGTTGGTAGGATGTTTCCTATTGGTCAGATTGAATGTCGAGGGACAATGGGATACAAATTGAATTACATCAAAGCTCAAACTGGCGCTCTTCCAGGTTTGTATTTCCATTTCACAATTGTAAAGCTGGCCATTAAATTCTTGGTATTGTATTGTGGGTTCTTTAAGGCTCTGTATTTGTTTCTATATTTATTTTATATCTGATTAGCCATTTTTACCAACTTAGTTGTATTTTTCTCGCAAAAAGGGGTGCGCATTATATATGGGTAGATGAATTTTCCCCAATTTCGAGGAGGCAAGGTAGGGGTGCACCTTATACATCCGTGTGCACAATATTCCGAATCATACGGTAATAAACAGGAAATACAATAATTTACGGATTGAAATCGACTCATACAGTTCACAGTTCACACGGATTGATTGTGAAATACAGCAACAAAATATCTCATATTTACAATTTACAGTACATCTGGCATTACCCTAGACTGTATTTTGGTACCATATGAGCAACATGGGACATTGTAGAATTTGTCATAATCCTTACTTAAGGCCCCAACTTTTATAGATACCAAAAGTTCTGCCAAATTGGAATTATGTCATGTTCAAAAGTAAATGACCCAAAACTAGTAGGTCCAAATTTATCATCTACATTCATTCTTGAAATTTGAAGTCAAATAAATAATTTTGGAATCGATAAAATCAAACTATGGTTAAATTGCTCAAAAGTAGGTAACCCGAAACTGCTAGGGCTAAACTTATCATCTACACTCATCCTTGAGATTTCAAAAAATTTTGCAATTGACAATCAAACCATGCTGTTTATTTCTCCAGGTTTATCACTAAGTGTAAATTCAGCCAATGAGATTGTGTTAAATGTCAACGAAATATTAACGTCACGTTTACCAGACACTGGATCATCTAGACTAGAAGTCTCTTTCATCAAGTTACCTCGAGTGAAAATAGGCGTGGACTTCAACTTTAACGTTTGTGAGTAGCCCTATTAGAATTATTTATTTTGTAAGATTTTTAGGGTTTTGCGGGGGTGGGTTGTTGGATAGTGAAGGGTGAGGAGATTGGGCGTTGCAGTGGGAGGAGGAGAGGAGATTGGGGGTTGCAGTGGAGGGGATTGGGGGTTGCAGTGAGAGGAGATTGGGGGTTGCAGTGGGAGGAGATTGGGGGTTGCAGTGGGAGGAGGAGAGGGGGTGGGGAATGATAGGAAAGATGGAGGAGAAGTAAGGGGGGGGGGGGTGGCTTCAGTAAAATGAGGAGAGGCTAATGTGTGGAGGAAGGTTGAAGTGAGAGGGAGGAGGGGGTGTTGAAGGTGGGTGGATGTGAGAGGAAAAATGAGGGGTAGGGTGTGGGGAAAGTTGTGGGTAGGAGAGACATTTTATATACTATTTTTTTTGGAAAAAATGGAAAAGGGAGGTTTAACTTTTATATCTTTTGAAAGTAAACTTAACCTTGATAATTTATTTTATTTTTAGATTTCTATTCGTTGATTTGGTTTAAGAGCGAAAGTCCGAATGGATTGAGGAGACAGAAACGTGAATCTGTTTTAACAAATGAAATAAAAACAGAGGTGAGTTGATAGAATTTAAATAACAGCAGCCATGTCTTGTTTAGGTTTAGGGTTAGGTTTTTATTTAACTGTAGCTGCTTTCAGGGTCTCGCTAAGATATGAGGGGGAAAAGCCTATTGAAAATCAGACCAATCAAAAAAGTTTACTATGAGTTATTGCCCTTGTTCTTGAATTCTTTGTAGACACAAAGGATGAACCCTATTGAAAATCAGATAAATAGAAAAAATTGTTATGAGTTATTGTCCTTGTTCTTGAAAACTTGTTCAATTTTTTTAGCTGGTTTCTTGACAAAAAACAGAAATTGTACCTTGTGTTAAATATCTAGATAAATAAAGTTTTATCTCCATGGAAATTAATTTCAGATTAACAAGAATTTAAGTTCTAAAGTTTCAATTCATTTCATTCGAGTAAGGTAAGGGCACCTGTTTATTTTAAATATTATGTATTTTTATTTAAAAGCACTGTTTATTTTTCAAATTCTCATTTTTTATTTAAAGCTTGTTTATTTTAAATATTATGTATCTTTTTTTAGAGCACCGTTTATTTTAAATATTAGTATTTTGTTTAGAGCCCTGTTTAATTTTAAATGTGATGATTTTATTTAAGAGACCTGTTTATTTTAAATATTGATTTTTTTTAAAGAGCATGTTTATTTTAAATATTTGTACTTATAAAAGAGCAAATGTTTTTTTTAAATGTCCGATTTTTATTTAAGAGCACCTGTTTATTGTTTTATTGAGTAGATTTTATTAAACAGCCCAAAATGTTTGAAGTTTAATGTGTTTTTATTTAAGAGCACCTGTATAAGGAAAAGTGAGGATCTGGTTTAAACCAAATTATGTTCGAATATTCAACTTTATATTTTAAAAAATGTATTTAATTTATGGTATTTTTATATGTTCTAATATAAATTTCTTCAAACTCATTTAATTTCTGATTTTATAGGTCGTATTAGCTTATTTTGTCGGTCGTCAATTAGTTGATAGAAAATACGTGTTCGTCAGGTTGGTATTAAATTTAGTGATTTATATTTGATGTTCGGATAACGAGATATATGATTTTTCAATGGATGTTTTTTGGGTTTTGCCCTTGACTATCAAAATAGTAAATGTCTTGTGAAGTCGATTTTAAATTGTATGAATTAGTATATTAAAACGCAAAATTGAAAGCCCAAAAATGTTGAAGTTTCAATTTGTTAAACAGAAAATGTATTGAAAGAAAATAAGATTCTGGGTTTAACCTAAATAATGTTCGTTCAACCTTTATTACTTTAAAAAATTATATGTGGGCGTATCTTGATAAGATTCTATATATAAATATAACCATTATATATGATTGTATATTTCTGTATAATTTATAGAGACGAAGGCTGGGTAGATATTTTATTAAAGTCTAGTGACGAGACCAGTTTAAAGACGGACGTGACGTCAGTGAAGAATGTTTTATCCTCTGGTAAACTTGGTACCATAGTGATAGATAAAACAAGTGTCAGTTCCACTCCACGATGTAAGACATTATTTAAAAAGTTACAAATATATTTTCGAACGTTTAAGCTAAATAACATCTTCAGAAACACTTCAGTAGTTTACGATCACATTGTTTTCATCTTCTATTACTTATTCTCAGTGTCAATTCCACTCCACAATGTAAGTTGATATATAAAAAAAAAAATTGTCTAGTCATTCGGAAGGGACAATAAACCGAGGGCCCGTGTGCTACAGGCTGTGCATGTTAAAGATCCCTCTACAGAGTAAAAAGAGTAGGCTTATGACGTTATGCTGGCAAAATTTCCCTCATTGCATCTTGCACGTTGTTGCCTATCTTCATTTGTCCGTTAGGTGCAGAGGTGTAGGACGTAAAACTCCATTCATTTTATTTCTGTTACAAACAGTCTGTCTTCATTAGCCTATAAGGTGCAGAAGAGCAGGATGTAAAACTCAGTTCTATTTCATTTTTGATATATTTACAGTAAACCATATTTTCAATCCCGAAGTGAAGTTTCAAGACTCAAACCAGAAAATTTTACAAGGTTCCAATGTGAATGTTAACTGTGAGGTGAATTTTATCAATGTATTTGGCAAGGCGGTTTTATCCTGGACTCTAAATGGCTTCAGTATACAACAAACATCAACTTCACGATTTCAAATTTCAACAAACACCAACAGCTGGACAGTCCAATCACAGTTAACTATTAAAAACATCAAAAACATGGACAATGGTCAGTCAATTTGTAATCAAACTTAAAAAAATAGAAATATTTACCTTGATAAAAAGATGAACAGATTTTTTAATTTAAAAAAATAGAAATGTACAATTATGTGATCGATATGTGAAATGAAAATACAAAAGTGATAAATTTCTTATCCAACTCTAATCCTGCCATTCTCTACCAAAGCTAGATCTCTGGATATAAACCTTATTTCAGGTAGTCTTGGTTGTTATGTAAAAGATATATATGGTTTAGAGAAGTCTAGTAGACTAGATTTACCAGTTATATCACTGCCTATTGTCAAAGTGTCAGAAACAGTGTTTGTTCGAGCCGGACAGCAGATAAATTTAAATTGTACGCTTGTATCCAATGGTGGAGACACTACAACCTTAAAATGGTTCAAAGGAACGAGTGAAATTAAAAAAGGTAGGTTTGTGACAATCTAGACTATACAATAGAGACTGGACAATCTGGACTTGACAATCTGGACTGGACAAACTTAGTGCAGGACATAACGGATGATGAAATCGGTAGATTACACATGTATGACATGGACATGTTGAAATATATGTATCACACTTTGTTTTTGAGTCATTCAAAGCCAGGGTTGGTGATTTTACTACAGTGACTTCCAGTTTTGAATGTTTGTTGCTATAAGTGTTAAGGAGTTGTAACTGCTGCTATTGTGGCACTCTCTTTCCGGTGAGGGAAAAATGGTCGATATGTTGCTATGTATACAAGTTTAATATACATAATTTAATCCACCAGTATCTGCCTCCATCTGTAATGTCAACTTCAACACAGGTTCCAATAACTGAGCAAGTCTAGTTCCAATATGGCCGACACACGTTAGGTCTGTAAGTTGAATGTAGACCAAGTTCAAGAACAGAAAATCTTAAAGCAAAGAATTATACTTCCTTGAGTTTGCCATTTGTTGGGACATCTTGTGAATCTGTTGTTTTTTTCTGATGAGACTTCCCAATCATTAATAGCAGCCATTTCAGATTTATGTGGAGAGAAAATACCAGAATAGCACACGTTAAAAAACAATGTTTCTACAGTATCAATTATTAGAAAAATAGCAAGTGTTGCTACAAAACCTTTCTATTATTAGAAAAAATAGAAAAAATAGAAAGAGTTAGAACACTGATTTTCTAAAATTGCATTGAAACCTATATAGTAAATAGCAAGTTTTTAAAAAAAAACTCAGATGCTGCACCTTACTCTTCCCAATTTGTTTTATTTGTGGTGTCAATTTTTTTAATGTGAGATTTAATTTTAGGTGTGGTTCCAAAATTAGTTCTTACAATCACAACTAGTGAGGATACCGAAAGGTTATGTGTGGGGTCAAACAGTGCAGGGTCAGGTCAATCCAAGGTGACCATGATTTCAATCATAAGAGGTATGGTATAATAGTCTTCACTTTGTAAATAGACTCTGTAGCAGGAGGTAGACTAGTGTATTTCTTTGACTTATCACAGCAAATTTTAAAATCGCTCACACAATTTTCTTGCATGTTGGCATCCAGAGTATTCTATCATGCCTTCTATACTTTAAAACCAATAGGATTTGATGTTGATATCATGTGATGCTCTGAGTAGTCATTTTGTACCAATCGCATGATCAACGAAAAAATTCAACAAAAATTGATACTTGTACCCCTAAGTGAATGGGTGTGAAAAATACGCTGCCCCTAGCATGAGAGTCATGAAGATTATAACAACAACTGTCTGGCTAAACACAATATATATTGCAACGTTCAGTTGCCTAGACCCAGCGCTAGAGAGGGTAGAAATCTGATTGGTTAAAACAGGTAAGGTCAAAAGGTTAGTTTGACAAACAATCAGGATTAATCACTAATTGAACAAGCTGTTTAAAAATGGAAAGTAATTCTATTATTTCGACTAGTGTAGCCTATTATAAATTGGAAGTTGAATGATAGAACTGTATTTTATATGTAGATTAGAGAACTGTATTTTGTATGTAGATTAGAGAACTGTATTGTGTATGTAGATTAGAGAACTGTATTGTGTATGTAGATTAGAGAACTGTATTGTGTATGTAGATTAGAGAACTGTATTGTGTATGTAGATTAGAGAACTGTATTTTGAACTGTATTTTGTATGTAGATTAGAGAACTGTATTGTGTATGTAGATTAGAGAACTGTATTGTGTATGTAGATTAGAGAACTGTATTTTGTATGTAGATTAGAGAACTGTATTTTGTATGTAGATTAGAGAACTGTATTGTGTATGTAGATTAGAGAACTGTATTGTGTATGTAATACTGTGTTGATAAACGAAGATAATAAATATCAAACACAACCTCGACATATTTTATAATATCACGTTGAAAAACTGGAAACATTTTCTCGCTTACAAAATCCAAATATTTTTTGTCTTCAACATATCGGATTGGTTTAATTTATTTTTGAATTTATATTTGAATTGTAGGAGCAGCCTGTACTTCTGGCACCGACTCTAGAAACACAACCTGGTTACAAGCTACAGCTGGTAAAGTTTCTATATTACCCTGTCCGTCTGGCTATGATGGTACCGTAACCAGGAAGTGTAGTGACGACGGCGTTTGGTTGCAACCTGATTATAAAAACTGTATTCAATCCTCATTGGTCAATCTTCAAGATCAGGTGACTATTTGATTTTTAGGTGCAGTTTCCGTCTATCAGTGAAGCAGATTGCAGGGACTGACGTGGTAAAAGCGTCTAGTAGTCGAGATGGGACAATATACTGAGGCCCCGTGTACTTCAGACTGTACATGTTAAATATCCCTCAAGAGTCAGTAATCACAAAAGAGTAGGCAGAGTGTTTCCTGTCTTTATTAGTTTCTGTGATGTTTAACTGACAAATTAAACGCTTTTTATGTCAGCCTCTCTCCGACCTGCATCACTGACGGGGAAACTGAGATGATAAAATCTTAAATTATTTCAACCTATGTCAGGTTCAGTGGTGGTTCTACAAGGAAAGGGGTAGACCTTGGTCCCCCGCTTTCAAGAATTGACTGTGGACCCGTTGGAAATAGTGTGACTCCTGCTCATTTATTGTTTTCTAGTCACCTCATTGGCCTCGATCGAAACCTGTACCTTTGGTTGTTAGAGACCAGGGCTGTAGAATTAATTGTATTTACCAGTCATTTCTGCTTGGAGCTCCTAAATGACCGAGTGTAATTTTGATATTTAGGATATTTCCTATTCAAAGTTGCTCTGGTTTATTTTTATTTTTTATACATTCTTGATGAAAATAAGTAGAAGATCTTTTTGTATGTGTTAAAATGTCCAATTGGGAAGTTTCAAATCAACAGCCCTGTTAGATAGATGTACCACGTTATACACCATTTTATTCAATTCTTTTGCCCCAAACATTGTAGAAGAGTATAATAGATTTTAATTTCTGTCCAAACAGCTCAAAAAGTATGGTGAATTTATATTTTGATTGGTATTTTTTCAGATCAAACAAATTGAATCTGGAATCCTGATTTCGACCCCAGATAAGATCATGTCCAACATGTCGGCCATTACCAAGCAGTCGACACTCAATAGTGGAGAGGTTGTTGTCATGACGGAGGCGTTACAAGACTTGACAACCATCATTGAGACTGGTCTGGTCAACAACACGGACGTTCAACCAGAGACGGTGAATCGCTGGGCCTCAGTATGTTGATTTTCAATTTTCATTATTTCTTAGACTTAAGGAACTTTTTAATTTTGTTTCCTAGTTTATTCCGAACACTGGAATACAGTTCCTAGTCACTAGGGATTTTGAAATACATTTTAAAGTGAGATCCTGAGAAAAGTAATTGGCGGAAGGTTATTTCTAAAATAGTTTTTTTGTGTGCAGTGACAGTCAAGCGGATGTTGATAAAATGTAGTGGTTTACTTTCATTTTGTTTAGTTAAAAATTTTCATGGTCATGCTATATTGAATTTTTGTACAGAAACCAAGTATTGGCCAGGCGTTCATGACGGTTCATGTGACATATGAGAAAGTTTTCAACAAGATTTCATGAAAGAGGTGTTAGTGTGTTAGCTTCTTTTTGCAGATAAACCGAGGCCCCGTGCGCTACAGGCTGTGCACGTTAAAGATCCACTTGACAGTTAGAAAATGCAATAAGAGTAGGCTAATGCCTCTGTCCTGGCAAAATTCAATTCATTGCACACTGCATGGCGTTGCCCGTCTTCATTAGCCCATCAGGTATAGAGGAGTAGGATGTAAAACTCCATTTCATTTCATTACCCCTTGAAACATATCAATATATTTTTGTGTGTTTAAATTACAGGAGGCCGTCAACTTGGTAGGAAATCTGATTGAACCGAAACAATCTATAGAGGACGTTCAAATTGAGGTAATTATTAGTCTATATAAACTAGTATATTTTAATAGTAGAATCTCCCCCCCCCCCCACTGACCATTGACCTACTTCATTACTACATATTAAAATCACCCCACTTCCCCCTCTAGATGTATGCTTCCCCTTTTCCCATCCTCTTGAATAAAATAAGTGGTTTCCAAATCATCCAATTGATCCTAATCCTCAACAACTACCAACAACTATAACTACCAACAACTACAACTACCAACAACTACCAACAACTACCAACAACTACCAACAACTACCAACAACTACCAACGACTACCAACAACTACCAACAACTACCAACAACTACCAACAACTACCAACGACTACCAACAACTACCAACACTACCAACAACTACCAACAACCACCAACAACTACCAACAACTACCAACAACTACAACTACCAACAACTACAACTACCAACAACTACCAACAACTACCAACAACTACCAACAACTACAACTACCAATGACTACAACTACTACCAACAACTACCAACAACTACCAACGACTACCAACAACTACCAACAACTACCAACAACTACCAACAACTACCAACAACTACAACTACCAATGACTACCAATGACTACCAACGACTACCAACAACTACCAACGACTACCAACAACTACCAACAACTACATCTACCAACAACTACCAACAACTACAACTACCTAGTTTATGATATCAGTATTAGCTAACAAGGGCATTAACTAGTCATTTACCAATAACTACCTAGTCTATGATATCAGTATTAGCTAACAAGGGCATTAAAACCACCTTCCTCTTTCAATTTAATCATTAAAAACTATTTATTTGATCGTAGAATACCAGTGTATCTCTGTTGTTATTGGATACCATGGATGACGTGAGTAAACTAGTCGGAGTATCGTTACTAGAAGGGGAGACAACTTCCATAACCACAGACAACATCGGTAAGATTTTAACTTATACAGACTATATTAATACAGCCCTGTTACCAGGACATAATTGGTGCTGGGACCCTTATATTTTTATCCTGGTTTCCCCCCCCCCCCCACTTTCTAAAAACAAGAAGCAAGAATATATTTCTTATGATTCTGAGACGCCATAATCCAAATATTCAGCTTTTTGATTTTTGTAAATTAATCAATCTCTGCTAACTGAAGATGGTTTTGAGAGAAGACAATTGGTGGGGGGTGGGGGTGGTGGGTCGGAGTAATTCTCACTAGCTAGGGCCACCCCCATGGACACCATCAAGACGTCCTTCCAGAGTTTAGAATATATTTTTGTCTTTTTTTTCTAGTGTTAACGGTGGGAAAAGTTGATCCATTTAATTTAGTGAATGTGAGTTACCCTGACAACGGTTCAAACCAGACGTCATCTTTATCTGTTGACCTTCCTTCAGACATTTTTACATCAGACACAGGTAGGTTCACCTTTCATCAAAACAGATTCACCCACATCTCAGTTTTGAAGGGAACTGTGTTGCTTGTACAGTTATTATTATAAAACCTTGAAACCTTAAGGTGCAGAAAATCTTCATAAAATTAATTTAGTTTTACTGACTCTATACCCGATGATATCTGTCACAATGGTTATCAGAGACCAGAATAGAGAAGAAACTTTTAGAATAAGTTTTCAACTGAAAAAAAAAGTTACTAGGAATTTTGGGATACAATAAATCTAGATCCTGTGATCCCGTAGTAGATGAAGATGGAAAAAAGCCTAAATTCACTGTCCTGACATAAAATTTCCCTCATTGCACACTGCATTACATTGCCTGTTTAGGCACAAGAAAGCTGGAATGTAGGATGTAAAACTCCTTGTCCAACCGAACTAGTCTACAGTTATATTAGCCTGTACTGTACTGAGCAACTGAAAATCTATGTTTAAGTTGCATGATCAAAATAAACATGAATAATAGATAAAGGTATAATGTTTGAAATTATAATCCAAGATTTTACCTGACTGACGTATTTTTTCAGATTTTGAAGGGAAGACGTATTCTATAATAGATTATGATAATTTAACCAGTTTTCCAGCCGATACTACACAGTAAGTTTTATATCTGGTCCCACTGTTAAATTGATATACATATATATTCATCAGGGAACTTATCTGGTGTCATAAAGTAACAGAATTCCTTAAAATCTGGATAACTCACAAAACTTAGTAATAATTATAAAACACTTTATCAATTTATTAGGCATTTTTTCTAATAAAACTTTTATTTGTTTTTTTTTTTGAGTTTTATCAAGATTCTGTTATGTTATTTATGACAGCAGGTATATCTACTGATGAATATATACTCTTATTGACCAAGTTTAAAATTTTAATGTTTTGTTTGATTTATCAGATTATATAAAGATTCTGTTTTGTTATTTATGACAGCAGGTATATCTACTGATGAATATACTTTATTGACCAAGTTAAAATTTTAATGGTTAGATTTATCAGATTATAAAAGATTCTTTTGTTATTTATGCCAGGATATCAACTGATTTATACTCTTATTTACCAAGTTTAAAATTTTAATGTTCAATTTGATTTATCGATTTATAAGATTTGTAGTATTTATAAGGAAACTTGATGAAAATACCTTTCCGACCCCTCGAATTTAAAAATATGTTTATTCAATGGCCTGTTTTTAACGGGATATCAAGAATATAATTTTTATCCAACTGAAAAATTTTGATTTTTTTTTATTTATCAATGCATCACAGACATAGTACATAAGAAAAAAACTCATCTAGAAATATACGGTTCTAATGGAAATAAGCAAAACGATGACATCCTTTGGCCCCGCCCATTGAATACCAATATGTTTATTCAATGGTCTGTCTGTATTCAATGGTCTTCAAGAATATACTTTTATTCCCAATAAAATTTGAAATTTTTTTTTTTTATCTACAATGCATCACAGACATAGTACATGAGAAAAAAACTCATCTAAAACAAATTTGAAATTTTCATTTTTCATGTCAAGTATGGGATAAATACTCTTATTGACCAAGTTTAAAATTATAAGTTCATTCTAAGCCACTTTCCTTTATAGATCCCTCAATAGATTATTTTAATAACACTGCCTGTAAAATAGTAGACATAGTATATCTATTTATAAACCTATGACAGCAAATCTCTTTGATGTTGGGGGTTCCATTAAATCGTGTAATTACCTCGGATTGCTACTAGGAGGTTTTACAATGGAATCAAAACCCCGTAGCCGGTTTTACAATTGTTAAATGGTGGTTTTACAATCAAATCAAAACCCCGTAACCGGTTTTACAATTGTGACAAGGCGGTTTTACATCCGTATCAAAACCCCGTAGCAGGTTTTACAATTGCATCAAATTCCTGCAGTAGAACATGTTAACAAAACAAAGTGTTATAAGATTTACCCTGGCACTGGTCACATAGCAATATAGAACAACGTTTTGGTTGAGAAAATACAGATTGAGTGATGAAAATATCGTCATCCTCCATCATCAGATTATCAATATTCGTCTGCTAATATCACAATGTCAGTCGTCTATTTTATATGAAAGTGAAATTGAACTCACGTGTATATTTGTGAGTGGTTTTATCACATGACCATTTGTAAAACCTTGTAAATTTTTTATATGAAAGTGAAATTGAACTCACGTATACATTCGTGAGTGGATTTGTCACATGACCATTTGTAAAACCTTGTAAATTAGGCTATCTGAACGCACGAGCAACATGGGATATAGATAAACATAAACCGTTATGTCCATAGTATACATGAACAAAAGATTGCCGAAACATGTTATATTTAGAGCTAATGAAAAATATTTGACGGTTTATAAGTCTTATAAAACACTCCTACTCGGTTATGCTTGGATTTGTAAAACCTTGAAGTCAGAAAGTTTGGACCTCTTGTAAAACCTTCGGGCTAACGCCCTCAGGTTTCACAATCGGTCAACTTTCTTCCTTCTCGGTTTTACAAATCCAAGCATAACCTCGTAGTTGTGTTTTATCTCTTACATATATCTTGTGTTATTTTATCAATGTCTATATGTATCTTATAAACAGGAGAATGGTTTTTTAGCTGACCCCAGATCCTGTTTATATTAATATGAAAAAATAGGTCCCTGGACTGTTGAAAAGTAGAGTTTTGTGGTTGTCATGGAAAATTTTCCTTATTGCACACTGTATGGCATTGCTTACTCAATTCATTTCTAAACTCTTTCTTGATAAAAAAAAACAATAATTTTGTGCTTAAAACTGCTTTCTTAATAAAAGCAATTATAACTTTTTAATGAAACGTCTCTGAACTGAACATTAAATGACCATTTCTTGTTTTTTTAGGAAATTATCCAACACCTCCTCCTCCTCGACAACGTTTCAAATCAATTCAGACATCGTATCTATCAATGTTTTTGGTGAAACTTTTAATTCTGATCAATTACCGGCTGAGGTTGTGTTTTCTTTTTCTCATCTAAATGTAAGTATCAGAGTATATATCTAGGTATGGGGGTGGCGTGTGAAGAGGCGTTGGAATTATAGGAGGGTGGGGCATATGGATAGGGCGTTGGAATTATAGGAGGGTGGGGCATATGGATAGGGCGTTGGAATTATAGGAGGGTGGGGTATATGGATAGGAGGTGGGTATTTTAGTAGGGGTTAGTATTATAGGAGGGTTGGGCATATGGGTAGGTGCTGAAATTATAGTAAGGTGGGGCATATGGTTAAGGGGTGGGATATTTTGTTATGGGGTTGGAATTATAGGAGGGTTGGGCATATAGGTAAGGGGTTGTGTATTTGGGTAGAGGATGGGGCATATGGGGAGCAGGGAGCGTTAATTACAGACTGAGAATTAATTGATTACCCATGTTTTGGTTAATTGCCGTTTGAGCTACGTATTTGTCCTGTTAGGGCTACATGGTTTGAGCTCCCTATCACCAGGACTTTATGAGATACATGATATACTTGTTAGAGTTAATTAATTGTAACGAGCTGATTAATTAATAATTTTAAAGACTATGTCTGTCCATCTTCAATATATTATCAATTTTGAACTTTTTATTTTATATTTGTTTCTATTGCAGTCGTCATTAAACTCTGCAACCTGCTCGTTTTGGAATGTGGACCAATCGTAAGTTCTGTTTATATTTTCAGTTTATTTCATTCTGTGTTCCTTGAAATATTAAAACAGAACCTGAAACATGTTGTTATTTAGAGTTGAGCAATGTGCTATATTCAAAAAATAACTGATCTATATTTTCTATTAAAGTAAGCGGAATTTATTTGATATTTTTCAGAGGGTGGGACAATACAGGTTGTCGTCTGCTTTCAACCAATCAGTCGTCAACCACCTGTTCCTGTAATCATCTTACCAACTTCGCTATCCTAATGAAACCAACTCAAGTTTCGCTCAAGGTAAAGGGCTGTTATTTTAGCTCATATCTCAAGTTCAGAAATAAAATGTTTATTTCTAAAATGTAACTGAATGAGTTTTACATTTTTCGTGGGACAATAATTTGTGGCTTTATAGAATCAGTAAATGCTTTGTACATATGCTTCCAATGTATCTACACTGATAGCCATCAATTTGCTCATTAAACTGTATTTTTGTGTTTAGAAAAGTTTGAATGGCAATGATGGATGTCTTTAATCCTAAGGCTTTCTCAATTAAGTAGTCTCTGATACACATACTAAAGTGCTTTAGTACAGTGTTCAAGTGTATCTAAGAGGACAAAGTCAAATGGAATTCTCAAAAATTCATGAAGGTGGTCTCTTAATGAAGGTGGTCTCTTAATGAAGGTGGTCTCTTAATGAAGGTGGTCTCATAATGAAGGTGGTCTCTTAATGAAGGTGGTCTCTTAATGAAGGTGGTCTCTTAATGAAGGTGGTCTCTTAATGAAGGTGGTCTCTTAATGAAGGTGGTCTCTTAATGAAGGTGGTCTCTTAATGAAGGTGGTCTCTAATGAAGGTGGTCTCTTAATGAAGGTGGTCTCTTAATGAAGGTGTCTCTTAAGAAGGTGGTCTCATAATGAAGGTGGACTCTTAATGAAGGTGGTCTCATAATGAAAGTGGTCTCTTAATGAAGGTGGCCTCTTAACAAAGATGGTCTCTTATGAGGGGATAGGGTCAACTGTTTGACCCTTTGTTTTGAAGGAATAAAGAAGTTAAACTGTAGATAATGTTAATTATGTGTTATATCTTCAATATTAATTATTTAATTTATTTCACAAATTCCCAAAATGGGGGAAAACAGTTAAAAATGTATAAAATTGTTCTGTTTAATAACGTTTCAGCTTAATACCTTCCTCAGAAACACTTGTATTCTGAATGTTTCTGACAAAGGCATTAAGCCAAAACATAATTAAACAGGACAATTTTATACAATTTTTAATTATTTAATTTATTGATATATTTATTGATATATTTATTGATAGATTTATTGATCGATATATTTATTGTAGGATGAAGAAATTCTATCAACTATAACATTAATAGGAGCTACCATTTCTATTTTCTGTTTACTCGTCACAGTGCTAGTTTACGCTTTCGTATGGAGGTTAGTATGTTATGAGTTATAGCCCTTGATCCAGTAAAAAAAGCGCATCAAAAGTTGTTTATGAACTCATCAGAGACTTCAGTTTTCGTCTGATTCTGATTGAAATTTGGTGTGAACATTTATATTTTTGAGATCTTCGACACATTCAATATTGATGAATCGATTTGAGTTATTGCCCTTGACTTAGTAAAAACGTGTCGTCCGATTTTGAATGAAATTTGCTGCGATCATGTTTATTGATGAGATCTTGGACTAGACCCAAATTGTGGTTCATTTTGACAATTAATGTTGGCGTTTCTGCCTGTTTTAAGACAAAAACTATACTGATAGTGGATGTATCTTGCTAGGCAACCACCTGTTTATTAAGATCATGATTTACATTCACTTTCTTTAGTTGTCATGGGAATAGATCAGTCCAAAGGGATGTGGATTGGTTTTTATCTACCAGCTGGTTCCTAACTAAACATCTATTTATAATATTTTAATCCTGAATTTATTTTTTAATTTATAGATATGTGAGATCCGATAGAGCTGTTTTACTCGTCCATCTTTGTGTTGCTCTCATCATTGCTCTGGTTTTCTTTCTATTTGGTGTTGATAAAACACAGAACTCGGTAAGTTTTACATTTCTTATAGAAACACTAGTTTATTATTGTTATTGTGGCGATTTACTGGCATCTATAGTGGAAGTGAAAGCCACCTCTGACAATATAGGTAGGAATTGTCATTTGAAATTAAAGTAACAGAAACATGGTTCTCAAGCAGACATCTTTTATTAGTACAGGGTATGACAGTAAAAAATGATTAGAATCTTTTATTGCCTAATCAGCAAAACAATATTGTATTATCTCCCTTCCATACATCAAATTACAAGACTACAATTAACTAAATCTGAAATATTACTCCTATGAATAGTAGATCTATTCCATATTATTTTGGCAGCTTGTATATTTACTGATATATATATAATATACTCTTATTGTTCAAGTTTAAAATTTGTAAATTTTGTTAATTCTAAGAAGCATTATTTGAATTTTTTTTTTTTTTTTTCAGGCTGTGTGTACAGCAATGGCAGTGTGTCTACAATATTTTTATTTGGTGGTGTTTTTCCTGATGTTAGGAGAGGGAATAGAGGTGTTGGTTACCATAGTGAAAGTTTTCTCTAGTAGATCTAAATTACGAGAGATTCTTTTAATGGGATGGGGTGAGTCATTGTTCATTTATTCATTGGTTTATTCATTCATTGGTTCATTCATTCATTATTATTATTCATTGGTTGTTTCATTCATTGGTTTCATTCTTTATTCATTCATTCATTCATTGGTTGTTTAATTCATTCCATTGGTTGTTTATTCATTGGTTCTTATTCATTGGTTGTTTATTCATTGTTATTCATTGGTTGTTTATTCATTAGTTGTTATTCATTGATTGTCATTCATTCATTGGTTGTTTATTCAAAAATTTCATTCGGTTTATTCATTCATTCATTCATTCATTGGTTGTTTATTCATTGGTTGTTCATTCATTTTGTTTCATTCATTCATTGGTTGTTTATTCATTCATTGGTTTATTCATTTTGATTCATTCATTGGTTGTTTATTCATTCATTATGGTTTATTCATTGGTTGTTTATTCATTGGTTGTTTATTCATTGTTATATTATTCATTGGTTGTTTATTCATTCATTGGTTTATTCATTGGTTGTTTATTCATTCATTTTGATTCATTGGTTGTTTATTCATTCATTATTGGTTTATTCATTGGTTGTTTATTCATTGGTTGTTTATTCATTGGTTGTTTATTCATTGTTGTTTATTCATTGTAGTTGTTTATTCATTCATTGGTTTATTCATGTTTATTCATTCATTGGTTGTTATTCATTGGTTGTTTATTATTGGTTTATTTTATTATTCATTGGTTGGTTTATTCATTGGTTGTTTATTCATTCATTCTTCATTGGTTGTTTATTATTGGTTGTTATTATTCATTTGTATTATTGTTTTTTCATTGGTGAATTCATTAAATTTATTAGATGGTTTCATGTTTTTTAGGTGGTTATGTATAATTATTGAGTTATTCCTATCAATCATTGTTGTTTATTCCTTCATTAATTAGTATATTATAATCTATTATTTCTATGAATGTGTTATTCATATTTTTTGCAGTTGTTATTTATGTTTTAATATCTTTATTGCAGTTTAAAATTTTTGTTATTTTAAACATTATTATTTTTTTTTTTTTCAGCTGGTTACAATGGGTGTTTCATTTTTTTATTTGTGGTGTTTTTCCTTTTAGAAGGAATAAAGGTTGGTTATTAATTTTCTTGGTTAATTAGGGTTTTTTAATGGTGGGTATCATTGTTATTTATTCATTGGTTTTTTTTCATTCATTGGTTTATTCATTGGTTGTTATTCATTGGTTGTTATTCATTGTTTTTATTTATTGTTTTTGTTTTTCATTGGTTGGTTTATTCATTCATTCATTCATTCATTTTATTCATTCATTGGTTTTTATTCATTCATTCATTCATTCATTCATTGGTTGTTTATTCATTCATTCATTTCATTCATTGGTTGTTATTCATTGGTTGTTTATTCATTCATTAGTTTCATTCATTGTTTATTCATTCATTGGTTGGTTTATTCATTGGTTGTTTATTCATTGGTTGTTATTCATTTATTCATTCATTCATTCATTGGTTGTTCATTCATTATTGTTTTATTCATTGGTTGTTCATTCATTCATTCATTCATTCATTGGTTGTTTATTCATTCATTCATTGTTCATTCATTGGGACATTGTAGTCTAAGGTACTATAATATTGTATTCATTCTTCATTCAGTTAACTAAGGCAACACAAATTGATTTATTATCTTCATGGTAATTCATTGTTGCTGATATCATTGGTGTAAACTAAATTCGGTCTTATATTATTATTTATTATTGGTGTTCCGTTATTCATTGGTGGTATTCATTCATGGTGTCATGGACTAGAAGGTTACGGTAATCATAAATTGTTATATTGTGTTATCATTGGTTATTCAGGATCAGTTCTATTGGTTGGGTATTCAATTAATGATTCTTTCATGACATTAAATACTAACAGATTTTACATGGTTGTGACATGAGCCTCACATGTAGGCCTCATTAGCAGTTGTATTGGTATTATTACGTGGATTAACATCAATCGTGTCACATCATGAGTTAAAATACATTACAAAATGGGTAGAAACCTGACAAAATGGGTAGAAATCACAAATGGTAGAAACCTGACAAAATGGGTAGAAACCTACAAAATGGGTAGAACCCGACAAAATGGTAAACCTAACAAAATGGGTGAACCGTTAAAATCAAATGGGTAGAACCGACAAAAGGGTAGCCTGACAAAATGGGTAGTAACCTACATTAATATTGGTAAACTGACAAAATGGGTAGAAACCCGACAAAATGGGTAAAACCCAACAAAATTTTGGGTAGTAAGCCTTGGACAAAATTGGGTAGAAACCTGACAAAATTAGAAACCTGACAAAATGGGTAGAAACCCGACAAAATGGGTAGAAACCCAACAAAATGGGTAGAAACCCGACAAAATGGGTAGAAACCCGACAAAATGGGTAGAAACCTGACAAAATGGGTAGAAACCTGACAAAATGGGTAGAAACCCACAAAATGGGTAGAAACCTGACAAAATGGGTAGAAACCCGACAAAATGGGTAGAAACCAGACAAAATGGGTAGAAACCTGACAAAATGGGTAGAAACCTGACAAAAGGATAGATAACACATGTATGAAAGATAAACTGACTGTATAATGTTCTATTTGTAGTTGTTGGTTATCAACAGATGGTGGTTTAATCTGGGCGTTTCTAGGTCCAGCCTTGTTTATTATATTTGTAAGTTTTTAGTTTTTTATTATCATCAATATTGTTAATGATAAATATATAGATAGGTTGGCCTATAGATAATATAAGCTTTATATCCATAAATCTCACGTTAACAAGTTTTTTTTCTAGGTAAATCACCTGTTAACAAGTTTTCTATATTTTCTAGGTAAATCACCTGTTAACAAGTTTTTCTATATTTTCTAGGTAAATCACCTGTTAACAAGTTTTTCTATATTTTCTAGGTAAATCACCTGTTAACAAGATTTTCTATATTTTCTAGTTAAATCACCTGTTAATGAGTTTTTCTATATTTTCTAGGTAAATCACCTGTTAACAAGTTTTCTATATTTTCTAGGTAAATCACCTGTTAACGAGTTTTTCTATATTTTCTAGGTAAATCACCTGTTAATGAGTCTTTTTCTATAACTTTCTATTTTTTAAATCACCTGTTAACGAGTTTTTCTATATTTTCTAGGTAAATCACCTGTTAACAAGTTTTCTATATTTTACAGGTAAATCACCTGTTAACAAGTTTTCTATATTTTCTAGGTAAATTACCTGTTAACAAGTTTCCTATATTTTCCAGGTAAATCACCTGTAAACGAGTTGTCTATATTTTCTAGGTAAATAACCTGTAAAGGAGTTTTCTATATTTTCTAGCTAAAACACCTGTTAAGGAGTTTTCTATATTTTCAGGTAAATCACCTGTTAACGAGTTTTCTATATTTTCTAGAAAAACCGAAAGTTTTCTATATTTTCTAGGTAAACACCTGTAAAGTTTTCTATATTTTCTAGGTAAATCACCTGTTAACAAGTTTTTCTATATTTTCTAGGTAAATCACCTGTTAACAAGTTTTTCTATATTTTACAGGTAAATCACCTGTTAACAAGTTTTTCTATATTTTCTAGGTAAATCACCTGTTAATGAGTTTTCTATATTTTCTAGGTAAATCACCTGTTAACAAGTTTTTCTATATTTTCTAGGTAAATCACCTGTTAACGAGTTTTTCTATATTTTCTAGGTAAATCACCTATTAATGAGTTTTTTTTGTTTTCGAGGTAAGTTACCTGTTGACGAGTTTTTCTATGTTTTCCAGGTAAATGTGATAATTGTGATAAAGATAACCCACGCTCTGTTGAACACCAGGGTCATGATAAACAAAGATACCAGAATCAAGGCCAAGTAGGTTTCAAATTTAATTTGATTAAGTTGTTTGCTTTGATTATACAGAATACATAGTATATGTCAAGGTCTTTATAATCGATCAATCAAGATAGATAACTCCATTATTCTTATTGTACTAAGCTATACAGAGTTATCTCCCTTATTGTATGTTTTACTTCCGTGGGTGATTAAATAAACCTGTAAGACCTTCAATGGTGTGTTTGTTTCAGGGCTGCGTTACGTAGTATCTGTGTGTTATTGCCTGTATTGGGTGCATCATGGGCGTTCGGTGTTTTATCAGTTAACGAAGACCTGGTGATATTTGATTATATTTTTAGTATTCTTAACTCCTTACAGGTAAGATTAATTAAGGTCATGTAGAGGTCATTGAGAGAATTATTTTGCAGCAGTTAGTAATTTAGGGTCTTAGGGTCAATCTGGGATTAGAGGTCATTTGGGGTCATGTAGGGTTCATCTGAGGTCATCTGCTGGGGGGATGATGCTATTGATACAACTGAGTAAAATTGTATGAATGCATGATTTTGACTGTATATTTTTATGAGTAGTATATCCACTAGAATTGCTTTGCTCAATTTATTTTCCAAAGAGAACTTAAAAGTTTGGGCGGTGCTCCCAATCCAAACAGAACTTAAAAGTTTGGGCGGTGCTCCCAATCCAAACAGAACTTAAAAGTTTGGGCGGTGCTCCCAATCCAAAAAGAACTTAAAAGTTTGGGCGGTGCTCCCAATCCAAACAGAACTTAAAAGTTTGGGCGGTGCTCCCAATCCAAACAGAACTTAAAAGTTTGGGCGGTGCTCCCAATCTCTCTTCCCTCAATACTATCAAGTACCCCTAGTATAATAACACACAAGTTTTTTTGGTTTTTTCAGGGTTTGTTTATATTTATATTCCACTGTGTTATTAATCGTAAAGTACGGGAAGGTTTAGCCAATCGTAGACGACGTTATAGAAGTCGACATACCTCACTCTCAGCTCAGAAATCTGGCTCCCGTTCAGCATTTGAAGTAAGTCAAGATTGTAAACAAAGAAATCTGATTGGTGAACCTCATCTTAGTTCAAAAGAATTTATTCACAAACTCGCTGTATTGAATTCAAAACGAGGTTCATAACGTAAACCCAAAATCTCCAATTTTACAGACGAAACTGTTCAAAAGTGACTTTATTTGGACAATTCTGAATCTTCTCATTACCTCCCTCACTAACCTAAAAAAACTTTTGATTCAGGTTCAATCGGAGAACGTCAGTTCTGCCCTCCTGACAGTAATGGCCGCCTCCCCAGGCTGGCTACTGACCTAGATAATACTATTTACTGTGTTTTTATTTGTAGAAATCTCGTAATTCTCGGAAACGACCTAGTTCTGATGAAACAAGACAAGCAATGATGATACAACAAGGACAGGATAACGTAAGATCTTTTGAATATTTTAAATTGTTACCATGGCAACCACTTGGATTGTTTTGAAGAAGTTATGACGGCATTATTGTGAAAATCAAACCTTGAAAACAGTGAACCATTGCCCTTTTAAAGTGATTAATTTTAAGATTTCTGCAGTCTGTGTTTGTTTTTTTTTTTAGGCTGGTTATTTTGGCGGGCACAGAATGGATGGTAATAAGTTTTTGTAAAATTTCACTATTCAATTATCATCCTGTAACACAACAACCAACTTTTTTCATCATCACAATATCTTAAACAGTAGTATTAGAGGAGCTCTTGTCAATTAGCTAACATTAAGGTTAACCTCCATTACTAAAACTAGCTGTCCTGATGAGGATTGTGTATCTGAAACATGTCAGTAGTATGAGATGAGCTCTAGTCAATTAGCTAACATTAAGTCCTATATTAGAAAGTTAACCTCCATTTCTAAAACTAGCTGTCCTGATGAGGATTGTGTATCTGAAACATGTCAGTAGTATGAGATGAGCTCTAGTCAATTAGCTAACATTAAGTCCTATACTAGCTGTCCTGATGAGGATTGTGTATCTGAAACATGTCAGTAGTATGAGATGAGCTCTAGTCAATTAGCTAACATTAAGTCCTATACTAGCTGTCCTGATGAGGATTGTGTATCTGAAACATGTCAGTAGTATGAGATGAGCTCTAGTCAATTAACTAACATTAAGTCCTATATTAAGTCCCATACTAGCTGTCCTGATGAGGATTGTGTATCTGAAACATGTCAGTAGTATGAGATGAGCTCAAAGTCAATTAGCTAACATTAAGTTCTATACTAGCTGTCCTGATGAGGATTGTGTATCAGAAACAGTAGAATAAGAACATTATTTTAAATATATATCAACTTACTCTCAATTTGTTTTTCAGAAATTCCGAGAAAGAAACCAATAGAAAGATTACGATATCCGATGAACGAACCCAAAAATTATTTAAATCATTTCCCAGAAGTGAGCGATGGATATTCCAATCTGTCTGTGTCGGAAGATCCATCTCCGATATTTCCCAACCAGAGTCTAGTTCAACCTGGACTTAATCAGGTAATACAGGGGATTAATATTCAGATCAAATATTATAGGATCCAGTTGTCTTGGTAAATGTTTGTGAGGTTACAGATATCACTGATGACAAGAGAAGATGTCAAGAAAAGAAGGAAGGCCCCTCCCCCTCAACTTAAGATTCCTCAACTTAAGATTCCTCCCCCTGAACTTGAGATTACTCCCCCTGAACTTCAGATTACTCCCCCTGAACTTAAGATTCCCTTCCCCTGAACTTCAGATTAGCTCCCCCCTCCCACCCCTGAATTTCAGTTTCCCTGGATATCATCCAAAAATAAAAGTCCTTTATTATCAGTTTTATAAATACTCTTCAGACCTCCCCTGTAATTAGAAATTTAAAGAATAAGGCCCCAAGGTTTGTTTTAATAACATAACTTTCACTTTATATTTCCAGGAGTTTTTTAAGCCAGCTATAATGCGAGGTAACAGTGTTTTAAGTGGTGCATTCTCTGAAAGAAGCGGATCTTCAAACTCAGATAATTTATCAACTTTTAGAGGCCTTCCTAGACCTAAAATATATTTTTAAACCGAAACCAAAAGTGTTTGTGATATCCTTGAATATACTGGGTGTTTTGGAAATAAATACCCCCCCCTTTCTACCCACCACCCACCCTTCTAAATACCCCTACCCCTTCTACACACCACCCACTCCTTCTATCAACCACCCACCCTTTCTTACAACCACCCAACCCTTCTCTCCACCCCTACAGTATAAACATATAGATAGAGGCCATAGAGTTGGTCTAGCTCTATTTTATTATTTGGAGGTGGCAAGGGGTGTGGGGTGAATTGCTGGTCTCTAATTTCAAAACACCTTGTTTATATCTAATGTGAGGGTCTTATGTAAGAATAAAATATAATGTGAGGGGGCAGAACAAAAAAGGAGGGCAAGAAAGATTCCACGGGGGTGCATTTCTGCTGAGATTCTTTTAAGTTTTGTTTCAATTTCATTGTGTGTATATTATATAACTCATTGCATCAGTTGTGCTCGTTAATTGTTTTATAAATGTCTATATTTAAATGATTCAAAAAAGGTTTATTGTTGAATGTGTATGTGTTTCAGGGACACAATGTCATCTAAATATACCAGTCAGTCAGACTTCTGTCTTAGTAATTTCAATAAAACCAGACCAAACTATCATGTCACCGAATCTATTTGTGTTGAAAACTAAATGCTGTGTAAATAGAAATTATAAATATCAGATTAAACATATTTAGAAGTGTAGATCACATAATAATATATGATACAAGATAATATTTGATATAATTGTAAATTTATCCCATAATTATTATCTTGTATTATAGAAATTATAAGTTCCCTTGGAAACTCGTACATATATGTAGGCTAACAAACCTGTTTTGAATTGCTGTATTATATTTTATTGGGTTTTGTATTTATATTGTAAAAAGGGTGTTATTATATTTGTTATATTTTATAGACCGGGGCTGTTTATTTATTTTGTCCCTTGAATATTTTCCGTGGATCTATTCATGTGGCGCCAAATAGACCTGACTCCACGGAGCTGGATGAAACAGTCAAGCTACTATTAGTGTTGGCCAATCAAAGTCTTCTTCATCTCTTCTACTGGGACCTGTTTCACAAAATTATAACAAAGATACAATCAAGATTTTAAGAAATACAGTAACCTGATTGGTTAATAAAAACTCAATTTTAGTGATTGACCAATCTGACCATTGAAACACTAAAATCATCCGAAGTTAAGTTCTTATACAACATGGTCCAGGCCAGAATAATTATGTTGCTCTTTTTGCGATTTACCGCGATTTATAATCCAAATTCTACCTTTATACCAGTCATCTTATTGGATATTTATTTTACCTTTAACATCCAATCAGATTACTGCATATATAAAATTGAATCAGTCGATAAAACAATAAATACGTGTAGCAGATGTTAGGAGACTCGTCCGGGTCCTACGCTTTCTCTCTGGCCCAAATGGTCCCCAAGCAGCAAAGCTCAGACAACTGAGAGTGCAAAGTTTTTCTAGTCTGTGACGAGGTCACAGTTTAAATTGGAGTAAACAGCCAGCAGATAAAACTGATAAAATAATCAGACCATATTTAAGAAAGAAAGTTTTATTGGGATTATGATAGTATACAAAGATTTGTGACCCAAAAAACAAAACAAAACCAATCGTACAGAGTTGTAAAATGATAAACATGATGTTAGTCTGAATCACACATCAATAGACAAAATCCATAGACAGACAAACAATAGAAAAATTGACTACATCCAGTAAAAACATCATTATAGAAAATACTTGAAAGGCAATATAGACTGTAAGATATAGATCCTTCAGCTGGTAGGGATCAATTTCATTATGATATCTGATAAATTACAATATTGAGCTGTAACAGCTGGTAACATTATTACGTTATAATATTGAGCTGTATCAGCTGGTAACATTATTACGTTATAATATTGAGCTGTATCAGCTGGTAACATTATTACGTTATAATATTGAGCTGTATCAGCTGGTAACATTATTACGTTATAATATTGAGCTGTATCAGCTGGTAACATTATTACGTTATAATATTGAGCTGTATCAGCTGGTAACATTATTACGTTATAATATTGAGCTGTATCAGCTGGTAACATTATTACGTTATAATATTGAGCTGTATCAGCTGGTAACATTATTACGTTATAATATTGAGCTGTATCAGCTGGTAACATTATTACGTTATAATATTGAGCTGTATCAGCTGGTAACATTATTAAGTTTTAATTGTAAATTACAACTATAGTAATTCATATTGACACCATATTTATAATAAACAGGATGTGACCTCACCCTTTTGATGTTTGACACCCTTTGATCTTTTCAGACCAACATCAATCTTCTTGGTACAAGAATACATTTTTTTTTTTAAATTTGTGTAATCTGTATTTTAAGTAGGTTAATGGACTTCAGGAAGTCCAAAAGATCTTCGGTTCTTTTTTCAAATCAATATTAAAATTATTGGACTGCTTGAGGACAATCAACCTATACAGAATGTCTTTACTTTATTTTACCAGCTGATTCAGCTTAATCTTAATTGGAATGCAAAAATTAAACTCCATCAGTTGATTAAATAGATCCAAATTTCACTTGCGACTTAACACCTTTATATGGTCATATGTTAAGATTTGAACGACATTTTGAAGCAAAGAGCAGATATAACAAGAAACAGAAAGGCAATATTACGAAATAACTCCCTTCTTTAATAACAAAGTACATAACTTTTCAATATAATGGTATAACTCACTTCTTTATTGAAACTTATAGAAAGTTATTAAAGAAGTGAGTTATACCGAACCATAATATTGAAATATATTATAACATATAATTGTACCTTGTTATTAAAGAAGTGAGTTAAAAAAAAACAACTATATTTTAGAAGGTTAACAATTTAAGTCCTTGACCAAACCTCTTGGCATTGATCTTTACCATACCAATTTACAGCTGGGTGGACTGGAATAGTGAGTGAAGTCATTGGACTTTCACACTCCGATCGAGATTAGAATTCACTCCGACATTTTCTACTATAATATTGCCTTTGTATCTCTAGTTATATAGTCTTATTATATTTTACCAGCTGAGTAGGTTCTATTTTAATTCTTACAAATTTAAAAGAATGCAAAATTGAGCTCCATCAGCTGGTTAAAAGAAATATTTTGACATCTATTTTAAATTTCAAATGTGGCCTACAACAATATCAATTTATATCTTAAAAAATACAGAAATATTCAAACAGAACCTCAAACATATATGATATCATACCACATTAAAGGCAGAGTCTTGTTTAAATATTTATTTTAATAACAAACAGGAAGAAATAAATAGATGACTTAATTCAAGTCAATGGGATGAAGCCTTTAAAGTGACACTGTGTCTTAGAATGAACATAAAATATTAAATCATAAACTTGGCCAATAAGAGTATATATTCATCCTAGATAACCTGCTTAAAATAACATAACAAATCTTATATAATCTGATAAATCAAACAAAACATTAAAATTTAAACTTGGTCAATAAGAAATTTATCAGTAGATATACCTGCTTAAAAAATACATAAATAACATAACAGAATCCTTATATAATCTGATAATCAATAAAACATTAAAATTTTAAACTTGGTCATAAGAGTATATATTTATCACTAGATATACCTGCTGATAAATAACATAACATGAATCTTATATAATCTGATAAATCAAACAAAACATTAAAATATTAAACTTGGCAATAAGAGTATATATTTATCACTAGATATACCTGCTTAAAAATAACATAACAGAATCCTTATATAATCTGATAAATTAAACAAAATATTAAATCATAAACTTGGCCAATAAGAGTATATATTCATCAGTTGATATACCTGCTGTCATAAATAACATAAAATAATCCTTATATAATCTAAAAAAATCCCAAAACTTAGAAATTATTCATAAAAATACAATTGATTATTGAAAAACACTTAATAAATTGGTAACATGATTTTAATAGTTTTATGAGTTTTCCAGATTTTAAGGATATTTTTACTTCATGACACCAGGTAAGTTTACTGATGAATATATACTCATATTGACCATTCTTGAGAACTGGAATTTTATGTCCATTCTAAGACACAGTATCACTTTAAACTTTGATTTTTTGACAATTTAATTTTTATCAAGATTCATGACAATAAAATTTAACACAGATTTATATAAATAGGCCCGTCTCACACATGGTCAATTTTATATATTAAATTTTACAACTAGCAGAACTAACAAACTCTTATATATGAAGCAAATATTAGCAAATATAGTAGCAAATACTCATCTATGTCAGCAGATCTGCATACAATAATTATTTATTACACCAGTCATAATTATCATAATTATTCTTATAGACAGGAATAGGTTGTCAAGACAACGTACTCCTGGTAGACTTCCCTATAGGTTTCGACCTTTTAAACCCTTCAGATATTCAGTAAGTTTTGGTCTTTGGTGAACAAGGGTTTTTATCAGATTTTTAAAGTCAGTGACAGCTCATCAGATAAGGTCAGTGACGGTCATCAGATATAGGTCAGTGACGGTCATCAGATATAGGTCAGTGACAGTCATCAGATATAGGTCAGTGACGGTCATCAGATATAGGTCAGTGACGGTCATCAGATATAGGTCAGTGACGCTCATCATATATAGGTCAGTGACTGTCATCATATATAGGTCAGTGACGTTAAGCTGCTTGACATTGTAAGGATTTAGTTGTATCAAGCCAGCCACTTTTTCAAGAATAATTTATGTTGAATAATTTGACGATAAATACAAGCAGATTTGGCATGGACAACGCGATATATATCATATATATTATATTACAACATTTATATCATCAAAATCAAGTTTTGAAAAGGAATACAGTCCTTATGCCATAATGTACAAGACGTCACAAATTCACTGGATCCAGTTAGAGGATTCTACGATTATAACAACTCATGTTGAGTTGAAATATAAATATCTTATAAGTTAAAAACCTGCGGGTCTGATTCAAGTTCTATTATTGGCACTATTCAGTGATTTAAAAACACATTATCGGGATGCGGATTTCAGGAGAATTCAATAGGCAAAGTTCTAGTAATATTTACATTATTCAGCTAGATTTTTCAGCTCAAGTTTTTGTTGATTTGTAAAAAATATATCTCAGTGAGGTTTTTGAGAATTCAATAATCAAAGTTCTTTAATATCTGTATTAGTCTCTGATATACCCTAGTCTAATTTCACCTGAAGTCCTTGTTGTAAAAATATATCTCAAGAAACTTTTTTTGATTTTCTTTTTAAATTGTGATAACTATTTAAATTTTTATAAAATTTTAGAAATGATGTTTATTACTAATTTTCAGAAAATACCAGTACTTTAAAAATATTTCTATTGTCAAGATCCCTGAAAAATATTTCAAAGATGTTTTCCAACCTTAAATTATTTTGTCCAATTTTCATTTTTTTCAAGCATTAAAATACAAGATACACACTACATTTCAACACTAAATTACAACACTACATGTACAATATTTAGAAAGCTGACGCCATCACGGCAAAATGTTAAAATTGGAAGTTTATACAAGATGAACAACATATATTGAAAAGACACGTTGACCAATTTGTTCGTCTTCAAACTTTATCACTTTTCTTCCATCTGAAATATAGATTGTGTTTATCAAAATCTTTCATTTCATCAAACACACTGGAATAAACACTTCACATTTAAAAACAATCAGTATTTGATTTTCATTTAAAAATCATCGTCACAAATCCATCAAATCCAAATCCACGAGGAAATAAAAATACAAAGATTATTGTTTTGAGTTCCTTTTGATCCTTTTAGGTTTTTAAATTCCAAAATTCCGAGAAAATTTACAAATCCCAAAATCTCTTGTCATCTTTTGAAAAAGTTTTATCATTAGCCTAAAAAAACATTCTAATGTCCACCATCTTTTTCAGTATTCCGTGCTACAACCTCTGGATGTTGTCTTTTTACCGCCATTTAAATCTGTTTCTGGTCCGTTACCTGACGGCACCTTACTGTTGACGGTTCCGTCTGCATTTTGATATATAATCATTTCGCGTTTGGTGATATTCGTTCCGCCGTCTGTGCTCATCCCCATATCTGTCTTCTGACTGGTCATGTTCGTAGATCCATAATACTCGTGTCGAACATTCACAGAGTTGTTCTCTTTCTCTGGTTGCTCCGTGACAGAAACGACCAATGAACATTCAGGTACTGGAACGACATAGCCTCTTCTATCCAGTAAGCTTGGAACAGTGGGTCCACAGAGTACCGTCATACAATTCTTAATTATGGAACCATTACTGTAGGGGTTGAAATTATCTTGACCTCGTTTTGACGTGAACGAACCTTTAATATCTTCGTTAGTTGTTTGTTCGGAAGTGGCCAGGTACGTGTGGAATCCAGCTAAACCAATAATCGACCAGACAGAGAAAAAGCAGATGACGGCCTCCACAATACTGGCAGGGGAACTCTTCAAAGCATCCAAAAAATTGCTTTGCTGGGCTCTCAGAATCAAGTGAGTTAAAACACAGGCAAATATATAAATACACAAAACAGACAGCGAGAGAATAAATAGATAAAAATAGCGATAGTTTCGCTTACCAACACAATTTCCGACCCATGGACAATGGTGGTCAAAACGTTCCACGCAATTGTCACATAAACTACAATGTGACGCTCTCGGAGGTCGGAATATTTTACATGTAAAACAATACTTGAGTTTTATAACTTGACCTTTAACCACAACTTCACGAGTTCGTGGAGGAGGTCGGTAGGTTCCTGGAGAATTAGTATTCGGAACTTCGACCTGTTTTTCAATTTCAGCAGCCTCGTCTGGAGTCGATCTTGGAATTACTCCAGGATCACTGAAACTTGTTCGGAATAATGTGCTCATTACAAAGATAAACAAAATGGCTCCAATTGCTGGAATCGCAGGCGTCACATGAACGGCCAAATAAACACAATCAAAACCAAAAAATAATCCAGTAGTAACAACAATCAGGGAGCAGGTCAAATAAAAAATTCCACTTTGTTTCGCCATCATGATACGTCCATTACAATAAAACTTATTTTTCCCTGGAAAAACTTCGTATTTTCTTACAGTTTTCGTCATGTTAGATTTCTTTTTGGGTGACTCAATCCTGACTGGTATGGGATCCGTGGTAACTGGTACCACAGGCACAGAGTAGGATTTACCCCTTCCACTCATCTATACCTGTCCACTGGCCCACCATTTTGAACAGACGTCAAGTTCAAAGGGCATCATCTAATCTAGTTTATCCTAACAAACCACTCCTATATTTTTGATATTTTCACAAGTCCTGACAACCAAACAGACTATTCAAGAGACAAATGTCGGGTCTTGGTTTCTTCACTTCAGACTTGGCCCAAGCTCCGTGGATCTACACCTACGTCCGCTTTTCTCTTTCCCTTTCACCAAAAGAACTTTTCTTTTTCAAATAGTCATTATAAAAGTTCTGATATTCGACGTCTGGGTGTCAAAAATAAAGAAAAATCACAAGATGGATTTTTTCGTCATAACAAATTAATTCTTGGTTACGTACAAATTGTATAATTAATATATTACTGAATAATAGAAACCGAAGTATTTTTTTTAAACATTAATTTAACACTGAAAAGAAATATTTCTGTCACTCTCTTTACCAGAATTTCACTTTAATTAAGAAAGCAAGTTTCAAAGTGAAAAATGAAAAGCAATTCACATAATTATAATATTTCATTAATATTCTCAGAAAATTTGTACGTAGCAACAAAACACCCTTGACCTTTAATTTTTCGAAAACTAAAATAAAAGTAGAGATTCTGACAGCTGTTGGATTTTAATTGAATTAAACTTGACGAGGAGTGAATCTAGAAAGATGGGATTGTGCCTGCCCTGTTTAAACGGCCCGGCCGATGATTATGATCAACCTGATCCGGTATGACTGGTTTCTTTATAGTAGTCACCCTCACTATCTAGCTTAGCCTAAGCCTAGTTCACTTAATAGACTATATAAAACATAGATGCAAAGTAGACGGAAGGGTCAGTGTAGCGCAGCAAAACTCCTTTTGTCTACGATTTTGACTAGCCAAATTATGAATTATCATATGTTTTGTGTTTGAAATTTGAAAGGACTTTCCAACCAATCATAATGACTTTCATCATATTCTTTAGAATATAAATTTGTTTACAATGAGCCAATGTCTGAAATAGACCAGATATTTAATCTTCTACCAACTACTTAAAAATACAAAATATTGATGGTAACACTGTAACACAAAAATTCTGAGTTCTGATTGGTCCAAATACATGGGGTTTAATAGCAATTTGACATCATGTCTTTGCAATTTGGCGTATTAATTTCAGCGAACTAGTTACAAATCTTGTTAATGTTAAATGATAAAAAGGATGTCTTCTTTTTCATTCCATAGCGCACGTGCAGTTTGTTGTTATGTGCGTCATACTGCATCTAACGTCATAAAAACCGAATAACCCATGTCTAAATTATCCATAAAAAAGAGTCCGGGAACAAAATCATCACAATTTGTGGTACAATTCCGATAAACGACTTTCTGTTTTAGATTTAGAGGGGGTTTATTCGATATTTAACCATGCTTGAATATACCATTAGAGACCCTCAACCGCAAGCGGTCTCTGGATCTAATGATTCAAGCATGGTTAAATATCGAATAAACCCCCTCTAAATCTAAAAGAGAAAGTGTTTATCTTCTAATTATTCACCTTGTTTAGGAGGAGAGAAGAAGACAAGCTGCGTTGGCTGCTGAACAAAGAAAGAAAGCAGAGGAAAGTCGCGGAGTGAAAGATCCAGAAGCTTTGAAAAGAAAACAACAAGAACGTGAAAAGATTGAGAAAGAGGCAGAATCTCGGGGTATGGCAGGAGGGGAAGAGGGTTTAAAGGTACGCTACTTATTTTAACTTTAATATTCATTTATATTTTTTAGAGTGCTTGTAGCCATCCTGCATATTGCGAGGTGGAGGGGGGCGAGTAGGGGGGGGGGGAACAAATGATGTTCTCTAATTGAATTCTAAGTTGATATCCTTGTAAAATCAATACCAAGAGGTTTGACAAAGGACTAGCTGGTAGAAAGGATCCTTGTGAACCTAAGTTGTTATCCTTGTAAAATCAATACCAAGAGGTTTGACCAAGGACCAGCTGGTAGAAAGGATCCTTGTGAACCTAAGTTGTTATCCTTGTAAAATCAATACCAAGAGGTTTGAACAAGGACCAGCTGGTAGAAAGGATCCTTGTGAACCTAAGTTGTTATCCTTGTAAAATCAATACCAAGAGGTTTGATCAAGGACCAGCTGGTAGAAAGGATCCTAGTGAACCTAAGTTGTTATCCTTGTAAAATCAATACCAGGAGGTTTGATCAAGGACCAGCTGGTAGAAAGGATCCTAGTGAACCTAAGTTGTTATCCTTGTAAAATCAATACCAAGAGGTTTGATCAAGGATTAGCTGGTAGAAAGGATCCTTAACTGTGAACCTAAGTTGTTATCCTTGTAAAATCAATACCAAGAGGTTTGATCAAGGATTAGCTGGTAGAAAGGATCCTTAACTGTGAACCTAAGTTGTTATCCTTGTAAAATCAATACCAAAGGTTTGACCAAGGACCAGCTGGTAGAAAGGATCCTTAATGTGAACCTAAGTTGTTTTCCTTGTAAAATCAATACCAAGAGGTTTGATCAAGGATTAGCGGTAGAAAGGATCCTTGTGAACCTAAGTTGTTATCAAAAAAAAAAATCAATACCAAGAGGTTTGAGCAAGGACCAGCTGGTAGAAAGGATCCTGGCAGTGAGGAAAGTGGTTTCATGTAAAATCAATATTTAACGTTTGACCAATGATCAGCTGGTAGAAGGGATCCTTGTGAACCTAAGTTGTTTCTTGTAAAATCAATACAGAGGTTTGACAAGGATAAGCATGGTAAAGATCCTAATTGAATTCTAAGTTGTTATCCTTGTAAAATCAATACCAAGAGGTTTGACCAAAGACCAGCTGGTAGAAAGGATCCTTGTGAACCTTAGTTGTTATCCTTGTAAAATCAATACCAAGAGGTTTGACCAAGGACCAGCTGGTAGAAAGGATCCTTGTGGACCTAAGTTGTTATCCTTGTAAAATCAATACCAAGAGGTTTGACAAGGACCAGCTGGTAGAAAGGATCCTTGTGGACCTAAGTTGTTATCCTTGTAAAATCAATACCAAGAGGTTTGATCAAGGACCAGCTGGTAGAAAGGATCCTTGTGAACCTAAGTTGTTATCCTTGTAAAATCAATACCAAGAGGTTTGACCAAGGACCAGCTGGTAGAAAGGATCCTTAACTGTGAACCTAAGTTGTTATCCTTGTAAAATCAATACCAAGAGGTTTGATCAAGGACCAGCTGGTAGAAAGGATCCTAGTGAACCTAAGTTGTTATCCTTGTAGAATAAATACCAAGAGGTTTGGCCAAGGACCAGCTGGTAGAAAGGATCCTTAACTGTGAATTAAAGTTGTTATCCTTGTAAAATCAATACCAAGAGGTTTGACCAAGGACCAGCTGGTAGAAAGGATCCTTAACTGTGAATCAAAGTTGTTATCCTTGTAAAATCAATACCAAGAGGTTTGACCAAGGACCAGCTGGTAGAAAGGATCCTTAACTGTGAATCAAAGTTGTTATCCTTGTAAAATCAATACTACGAGGTTTGATCAAGGACCAGCTGGTAGAAAGGATCCTTAACTGTGAATCAAAGTTGTTATCCTTGTAAAATCAATACCAAGAGGTTTGATCAAGGACCAGCTGGTAGAAAGGATCCTTAACTGTGAATCAAAGTCGTTATCCTTGTAAAATCAATACCAAGAGGTTTGATCAAGGACCAGCTGGTAGAAAGGATCCTTAACTGTGAATTAAGTTGTTATCCTTGTAAAATCAATACCAAGAGGTTTGATCAAGGACCAGCTGGTAGAAAGGATCCTTGTGAACCTAAGTTGTTATCCTTGTAAAATCAATACCAAGAGGTTTGACCAAGGACCAGCTGGTAGAAAGGATCCTTAACTGTGAACCTAAGTTGTTATCCTTGTAAAATAATACCAAGAGGTTTGATCAAGGACCAGCTGGTAGAAAGGATCCTTGTGAACCTAAGTTGTTATCCTTGTAAAATCAATACCAAGAGGTTTGACCAAGGACCAGCTGGTAGAAAGGATCCTGTGAACCTAAGTTGTTATCCTTGTAAAATCAATACCAAGAGGTTTGATCAAGGACCAGCTGGTAGAAAGGATCCTTGTGAACCTAAGTTGTTATCCTTGTAAACAATACCAAGAGGTTTGACCAAGGACCAGCTGGTAGAAAGGATCCTAGTGAACCTAAGTTGTTTTCCTTGTAAAATCAATACCAAGAGGTTTGACCAAGGACCAGCTGGTAGAAAGGATCCTTGTGAACCTAAGTTGTTATCCTTGTAAAATCAATACCAAGAGGTTTGAACAAGGACCAGCTGGTAGAAAGGATCCTTGTAACCTAAGTTGTTTCCTTGTACAATAAAGGTTTAAGGCTTGGGTCCTTAATGTGGACGTAAGTTCTTCCTTGTAAAATATAGTTGTTTCTTTCTTTTCTTGTTATTGTTATTTTCTATTTCAGTGGCAAGTTAGCTGATGATATCACTGTAAAACTCAAAAGAAAAACTTGTACAAACTTCCTCCAAGTGACTTGTTTATTTTATTAATTTGTTATGGACGTTAATTGACTTGTTTCTGTTTCTTACCTTTCTTCATCTTCACAATGTCAAACTTCATACTTATACCTTGACTGCAATAGCCACCTTTCTTGTATCACATCTTCACAATGTCAAGCTATTATACTTATACCTTGACTACAATAGCACCTTTCTTGTATCACATCTTCACAATGTCAAGCTATTTGACTTTGTACTATACCTTGACTAATAGCCACCTTTCTTGTATCACATCTTCACAATGTCAAGCTATTATGAACTTTGTACTTATACCTTGACTACAATAGCCACCTTTCTTGTATCACATCTTCACAATGTCAAGCTATTATGAACTTTGTACTTATACCTTGACTACAATAGCCACCTTTCTTGTATCACATCTTCACAATGTCAATCTATTACATTATGCAGGTATAATGTTGCCAAAATTCTTGATTGTGTTACAGCTTCAAAATACCAATGTCGTCGTTACAAAATACATTTATCAATGCTGCAAAGTACAATTGTCGATTTGTAAAAATGCAAAATGTATAAAAATACTCTAGAACTGAATGAAATACCACAAGAATTCATGTAGCATTATACACTTTGCATTCTATACTTTACATTATATACTTTGCATTATACACTTTGCATTATACACTTTGCATTATACACTTTGCATTATATACTTTGCATTATACACTTTGCATTATACACTTTACATTGCGTTATATACTTTGCATTATACACTTTGCATTATCAAGCCTTGCTTAATAAAGCCTTTTAGTTTCAAACCTTCGAAATCGAGCTTTGAATTATAGAATTCTGCATAATCAAACATATACCTTATATGGAATGATGACGTAAAAGAGGGCTGAAATGTACAGAAATTTAATGTTAAGTTGTAATACAAGTGATTATTATAGTCAAGGTAACTATTAAGATTAGTACTATTTTGGTAATAACTTGATGTTGTGAAGATGACCCACAAGATACTGGTATATATTTGTCAGCCATCTTGTCTTTGTAAATATTGTTACTGTGATATAAAGTGTTATATTAAGATGATTTCACGTTCAGTTTTAACAGAATTGGAAGACCCCCCCCCCCCCAGACATCTGATTGAAAATTAAGAGATATATCCTAGATCTGAATTAGATATTATAAGTATAAAACTGAGTATATTGATATATATATTTTAACCTTGATAACACTCTACTAGTGCTGCCAGGTGTTTATGTCAGAAAGTCGTTAGTGTAATTTCAGGCTGACAAGTGTGTAATTGTGGCGCCAGTAGTCAAATAGTGAATATTGCAAGTGCTATAATATCTAGGGCGCAAATTGTCTTCTTTATGTTTAATAGGATAAACTCCTCAGACACGCCAACAATTTGGACTTGATTTTGTCGGTCTAACTGCCTAATATAGATCTCAAACTATTGGTGTTTTTGGAGTTACTTCTATACTTCAATAAAACTATATATTGTTATTTCAATAATGTGATTCAAAAATAGGACTAGATGTATTTTGTTTTTAATTAGAGTTTCTGTTAGTAACTTACTAGAAAACTAGAATAAGTTGGTTAACTCACAAAAACATCATTAGCCAAATTTCACTGATGGCCAAGTTTTTTAAAAATATACTATTTTACCCTTAAATTAACAAAATAATAGACCAGGTTCAGACCACCTTCTTCCAAATAAATTCATTTTCAAATCTTGTCAAGAGCGTTCAGTAAAATATGACCAAGTTTAATTGTTAGCTTTTTTGAAAAAGGGAAGCTTAGTGCCCTTGTAGTCAAAATGGAAAAAGAAAAGGGTTTTGCTTGGCTGCACTAACCTTTTTGTTTAGTCCAGTTGAGTCCATAAGTTGACCAAGTGCCATTGTTTAATGTTTAAACTCCACACAATACCAGTTCAAATATCAGCCTTCAGAATCTCATGCCTTCAACTCAATTCCTGGTTCTGTTTTCATGTCAGTAACCATGGTGATCAATATATTATGACTGTTCAATATTTATACTTTTTGTTATCTTAATAAATTAATAGAAAATATAAAACAAGTATTTTTATTTCCAAACTCAAAAACAACAACTACTTTTACAGAAACAAATTGTTTTTTTTTGTCCTAAATTTTATCTTTATGAATTGGTCCTTGAATACAGGCAACAGCATGCAGTGTGCAATGAGGGAAATTCCACAAGGCTACATTCATAGATCATGTAAATAGTAGAACCTGTATTCAGAGACATCTCAAAGGAATAATCTGACATGGTCTCTGAATAAAGGTGGTCTCTTAACGGAAGTGGTCTCTTAATGGGGGTTGTCTCTTAATCAAGTTGGTCTCTTTGAAGAGTATTGGGTTTCTATATCCAAGGGAGATAATGAGAATGGTAATTTTGAAACTACTAGCCACTGATAATAATTCAGATTGTCGCTTGTTAGTTGTAAATTATATTTACAAGTCTTAGAGAGGGAGGGGGGGGGAATTTATTGTGGTGGCATATTCAAATGAAATGAATGGAGTTTTACGTCCTACTATTCCGCACCTAATGGGCTAATGAAGAAGGGCACTGCCATGCAGGGTGTAATGACTGAAATTTTGCAAGGACAACAGCACTAGCCTACTCTTTTGTGATTTCCTACTGTTGAGGGATCTTTAAGGTAGTACAGTCTGAAGCACATGGGGCCTCCATTAATTGTCCCATCTGAACAACTAGACGCTGTATCGAGGTGGTTGTTTAATAAAGGGTGGTCATGTAAGCATAGGGTTACCAGATATGGTTTGAAGCAAACCGGCACATTAAGCACCCAAGGTGCTAGTTCAAAAGCCACTGAGCAGCGCAACGGCTGGAGGCACCACAGGCGCCGGAAGCATAGAAGGCCTGGGGCGGGCCCCAAGGAATTTTTTCAAAATTGTTGATAAAACCAGGCATGTCAAAGTGAGATTTGCCTTATTTTATACTAATATAATTGGTTTTCTTAAGGTTTGATTGAGGCCTATGATGCAGGAAAAAATTGTTTTTTAACCAGGAAGATACATGTTTAAGTTAACTGAACCACTGACCCATATCATAAGACAAGAAATGTGATAAATCATTTATAAACATGTTTTTTTTTTATACAAAACTAGATCAAGAAATTTGCACTTTACCAAACCGGGACATTTCGGAAAAAATATTTTCCGGGACGGGACGCCCAATTTTGACCTAAGAATCGGGACGTCTGGTAACCCTATGGAAGTAGGTTAAACTGTATATTCAGAAAGTTAAAAAACATTATCATTAGTTCTTTTATATTTATTTTCATTGTGTCTGGCTGGGACAGAATTACAAAATTTCACATTAAAAATATTCAAATAACAAAACACCAACTTAACAGATACTTTATAACCAACTTGATTCTTAAAAACAATATATACTTTATATAACACCTGATTATATCAAAACAGTTTTTACCCCACAATTTCTTAATACCCATCACCCCACACTCCCTCAATCATAACTTCAAACCCCTTTAATTTATATACAATTCTGTCTTTTATGTGTAATCAAACTTCCTGACCCAAATGGTATGAAATGGAGTTTTACTTCCTACTCTTATACATCTAATGGCCTTCCTGACCTATGAATAGTAGTTGCTATGGTGATAACTGGAAGGGAACATTGTAATAATTCAGCTAATATTAATATCATTATACACTAATATATAAATGCTTTGATTATATTTTTTTAGTTTTTTCTCAAAAAAACAGAATAATTTCTATAATTATCTATAGCCTCCCTTTCAAAAATAAATTTCTTTAACACCTTTATAAAAACATTTAAGCCAATTTGTACAGGATATTTTCATTCTGCTTAATTTATTTTTATTTCAAAACTTTACCAATCAATTAAGAATGATGAAACCTCCATTAAAGCGCTCGCCAAGGTAACAAACAGTTTAAAGGCTTATCATTTTTATTTTGAATCTGTAGAAAAATGTAGAAATAGATCATAATCGGCCATATTATTTGAAGGAGGAGCCGAAATAATTATTTTAGAATTTTTTTATAAAAAATTTGCATAATATTATGCGAGTTATAGATTTATTTTGATAATCGTTCTCGGAGAAGATTTTCCAACTTGACAGCATCAATTCCAAATTTCCTAATTCCTTCTGCTAATTTCTCTGTTGCCATGGCATCTTCATTTAATTCCCATCGAAATACATTTTCATCTACAGTTACTTTTTCTATCTTTTGAGATTTTGCTGAAATATTTAAAGTAAATAATTAAATTTAAATTTAATATAATTCTTTTGAGGGCTGCAACAATTTAACGAAACATGGATGAACCGCAATTCCGTCTTCTTCAACAATTCCTCGCCTTGAATAAAAATAATGAAAAGTTTAATGTATTGAATCTCCTCTTCAGTTATCATTGCAGCCGTAATTTGCTAGGACAGGGGCATTAACCTACGCTTTTTGTGATTTCCAACTGTCGAGGGATCTTTAACGTACACAGCCTGTAGCACACAGGGCCTCGGTTTATTGACCCTCCCGAACGACAAGACACTTTTTCCATGTCAGTCCCTCTGACCTGCATCACTAACAAGGGGAAACCGGGATGAAAATTCAGAAAGTTCATGTCGAACTTTGTCCGAAATGAAACCTTGACCCTCAGGTTGAAGAGCAAACCAAACCACCGTGGCTCCCTTAATCAAAATAAGAATCGTGGGGTGACTTACACTGATATCTGATACACTAGATATGTAATAATAATTAAATTAAAATTAACGAAGTAATGTTGTTAATTAATTAATTACCTGATTCTACACTAAGTTGTGTCTGTAACTCATCAGTAGATTTGGATAATTCATCTAATAATTTAGGTCTAAAATATAAAATAATCAGAGATAATTCATCTAATAATTTAGGTCTAAAATATAAAATACATCAGAGATAATTCATCTAATAATTTAGGTCTAAAATATAAAATCATCAGAGATAATTCATCTAATAATTTAGGTCTAAAATATAAAATCATCAGAGATAATTCATCTAATAATTTAGGTCTAAAATATAAAATCATTAGAGATAATTCATCTAATAATTTAGGTCTAAAATATAAAATCATCAGAGATAATTCATCTAATAATTTAGGTCTAAAATATAAAATATCAGAGATAATTCATCTAATAATTTAGGTCTAAAATATAAAATCATCAGAGATAATTCATCTAATAATTTAGGTCTAAAATATAAATATCAGAGATAATTCATCTAATAATTTAGGTCTAAAATATAAAATTCATCAGAGATAATTCATCTAATAATTTAGGTCTAAAATATAAAATCATCAGAGATAATTCATCTAATAATTTAGGTCTAAAATATAAATCATAGAGATAATTCATCTAATAATTTAGGTCTAAAATATAAAATCATCAGAGATAATTCATCTAATAATTTGGTCTAAAATATAAAATCATCAGAGATAATTCATCTAATAATTTAGGTCTAAAATATAAAATCATAGAGATAATTCATCTAATAATTTAGGTCTAAAATATAAAATATCAGAGATATTCATCTAATAATTTAGGTCTAAAATATAAAATCATCAGAGATAATTCATCTAATAATTTAGGTCTAAAATATAAAATCATCAGAGATAATTCATCTAATAATTTAGGTCTAAAATATAAAATCATCAGAGATAATTCATCTAATAATTTAGGTCTAAAATATAAAATCAGAGATAATTCATCTAATAATTTAGGTCTAAAATATAAAATCATCAGAGATAATTCATCTAATAATTTAGGTCTAAAATATAAAATCAGAGATAATTCATCTAATAATTTAGGTCTAAAATATAAAATCATCAGAGATAATTCATCTAATAATTTAGGTCTAAAATATAATAATCAGAGATAATTCATCTAATAATTCAGGTCTAAAATATAAAACATCAGAGATAATTCATCTAATAATTTAGGTCTAAAATATAAAATATTCAGAGATAATTCTCTAATAATTTGGTCTAAAATATAAAATCAGAGATAATTCATCTAATAATTTCAGGTCTAAAATATAAATATCAGAGATAATTCATCTAATAATTTAGGTCTAAAATATAAAATCAGAGATAATTCATCTAATAATTTAGGTCTAAAATATAAAATCAGAGATAATTCATCTAATAATTTAGGTCTAAAATATAAAATCATCAGAGATAATTCATCTAATAATTTAGGTTTAAAACCAAAACATCTTTTACACGTATAACAACTTCAGACCATGAGGTAATTACTTTACAAAAATAACATCTTAGTTTATAAAATATATTTCTACCAGCTGGTCCTTGGTCAAACCTCTTGGTATTGATTTTACAAAGATAACAACTCAGGTTCACAAGGATCCTTTCTACCAGCTGATCTTTGGTTAAACCTCTTGGTATTGATTTTACAAGGATAACAACTTAGGTTCACAAGGATCCTTTCTACCAGCTGGTCCTTGGTCAAACCTCTTGGTATTGATTTTACAAGGATAACAACTTAGGTTCACAAGGATCCTTTCTACCAGCTGGTCCTTGGTCAAACCTCTTGGTATTGATTTTACAAAGATAACAACTTAGGTTCACAAGGATCCTTTCTACCAGCTGGTCCTTGGTCAAACCTCTTGGTATTGATTTTACAAGGATAACAACTTAGGTTCACAAGGATCCTTTCTACCAGCTGGTCCTTGGTCAAACCTCTTGGTATTGATTTTACAAGGATAACAACTTAGGTTCACAAGGATCCTTTCTACCAGCTGGTTCTTGGTCAAACCTCTTGGTATATATTTTACAAAGATAACAACTCCGGTTCACAAGGATCCTTTCTACCAGCTGGTCCTTTGTTAAACCTCTCGGTATTTATTTTACAACTTAGGTTCACAAGGATCCTTTCTACCAGCTGGTCCTTGGTTAAACCTCTTGGTATTGATTTTACAAGGATAACAACTTAGGTTCACAAGGATCCTTTCTACCAGCTGGTCCTTGGTCAAACCTCTTGGTATTGATTTTACAAGGATAACAACTTAGGTTCACAAGGATCCTTTCTACCAGCTGGTCCTTGGTTAAACCTCTCGGTATTTATTTTACAACTTAGGTTCACAAGGATCCTTTTTACCAGCTGGTCCCAGGCTGAACAAAGAATATTTCTGTGAAAATGAGATAAAAGACTTACGATATAGTGAGTAGATCGCATCCAGCTAGACCAATAATCTGTCCTGTATTTCTAAATGATGCTCCCATCACCACGGTTTCATATCCAAACTTTTTATAATAATTATAGATTTTACTGACACTCTGTACACCTACAATATTAATACAATATAATACACTATTATACAATATAATACAATATTATACAATATAATACAATATAATACAATATTATACATATATACAATATGATACATATAATACAATATTATACAATATTATACAATATAATACAATATATACATATAATACAATATTATACAATTTATATATATTATACAATATTATACAATATAATACAATATTATACAATATCATATATAATACAATATTATACAATATTATATTATACAAATATATACAATATAATACAATATTATACAATTTAAAAAAATATTATACAATATAATACAATATTATATAATATAATACAATATATACAATATAATACAATATTATACAATATAATACAATATTATACAATATAATACAATATTATACAATATAATACAATAACATAATACAATATTATACAATATAATACAATATTATACAATAAAACAAATATTATACAATATAATACATATTTACAATATTATACAATATAATACAATATTATACACTATAATACAATATTATACAATGTAATACAATATTATTATAGTATATATTTCTTCCCTGTCACTAAATGAAGATTTTTCATCAGAACCCTTCAGGGTTGGAATCTTAGCAAAATTTCTGTAATTGCACACTGCATGGTGTTGCCCATGGTCATTAAATGCACCATAGTAATATATAAAACTCTATTCACTTTGTTTTATAGAATATAATTAAATTATTGCAAACTGCATGGTGTTGCCTGTCGTAATTAGCCCATTTAGATGCAGAATATTAGGATGTAAAACTCCATTCATTCGTTAATAAATTCAAACATCGAGAATAATAATGAAGAATGTTAAGTTATTACCTGGATCTTCAAGTGGTTTGTACGATTTATTATCTGTATTTTTAACGAACCAATCAAATATTCTCCCCACAAACGGTGAAATTAACGTAGCTTTAACATCTCCACACGCTATAGCCTAGAAATATATAAACATCTCCACACGCTATAGCCTAGAAATATATAAACATCTCCACACGCTATAGCCTAGAAATATATAAACATCTCCACACGCTATAGCCTAGAAATATATAAATATCTCCACACGCTATAGCCTAGAAATATATAAACATCTCCACACGCTATAGCCTAGAAATATATAAACATCTCTACACGCTATAGCCTAGAAATATATAAATATCTCCACACGCTATAGCCTAGAAATATATAAACATCTCCACACGCTATAGCCTAGAAATATATAAACATCTCCACACGCTATAGCCTAGAAATATATAAACATCTCCACACGCTATAGCCTAGAAATATATAAACATCTCCACACGCTATAGCCTAGAAATATATAAACATCTCCACACGCTATAGCCTAGAAATATATAAACATCTCCACACGCTATAGCCTAGAAATATATAAATATCTCCACACGCTATAGCCTAGAAATATATAAACATCTCCACACGCTATAGCCTAGAAATATATAAACATCTCCACACGCTATAGCCTAGAAATATATAAATATCTCCACACGCTATAGCCTAGAAATATATAAACATCTCCACACGCTATAGCCTAGAAATATATAAACATCTCCACACGCTATAGCCTAGAAATATATAAACATCTCCACACGCTATAGCCTAGAAATATATAAACATCTCCACACGCTATAGCCTAGAAATATATAAATATCTCCACACGCTATAGCCTAGAAATATATAAACTTTCTCCACACGCTATAGCCTAGAAATATATAAACTATCTCCACACGCTATAGCCTAGAAATATATAAACATCTCCACACGCTATAGCCTAGAAATATATAAATATCTCCACACGCTATAGCCTAGAAATATATAAATATCTCCACACGCTATAGCCTAGAAATATATAAACATCTCCACACGCTATAGCCTAGAAATATATAAATATCTCCACACGCTATAGCCTAGAAATATATAAACATCTCCACACGCTATAGCCTAGAAATATATAAATATCTCCACACGCTATAGCCTAGAAATATATAAACATCTCCACACGCTATAGCCTAGAAATATATAAACATCTCCACACGCTATAGCCTAGAAATATATAAATATCTCCACACGCTATAGCCTAGAAATATATAAACATCTCCACACGCTATAGCCTAGAAATATATAAATATCTCCACACGCTATAGCCTAGAAATATATAAACATCCCCTACACGCTATAGCCTAGAAATATATAAATATCTCCACACGCTATAGCCTAGAAATATATAAACATCTCCACACGCTATAGCCTAGAAATATATAAACATCTCCACACGCTATAGCCTAGAAATATATAAACATCTCCACACGCTATAGCCTAGAAATATATAAACATCTCCACACGCTATAGCCTAGAAATATATAAACATCTCCACACGCTATAGCCTATAGAGAAATTGATTGAAATGTATAGAAAGACCCTCTATATCGACCCGTCCCTCCAATCAAACTTTAACATTTAATAAAAATATTCCTGTAACTGTTTTAATAATCACTAAATATAATCAAAGATGGCCAATTAGAAAACATCTCCCAATGGACAGCTCTAAATTTGGACAAGAATCTGCCCCAACTATCAACTTGAAGAGTAATAATGGATGAATGGACAAGACTCAATGCTGGTTTAATCCTGAAGTCAAGATTCTATAAATGTAAATGAAACATCGCCACCGATATTTAAGTGATGAACGTAGATCTTGTTATCGTTATGGTGAAATAAACGCTGGTTTATCACATGACTATCTTTTACATAAGTTTAATAATTACACCAGTTTAGAGCTGGTCAGTAAAATGTTATTTCTATGTCTGTGTTGGTCATGTGGAGTATTTGCTATAATTGTCCCTAACGACCGTAATGGCTACGACTAAAATTAAACGAACTGACCTGGTAGAAATTGAAGATTAAGGTCATGTTACAATGGATTCCACATTCCGATTCTAAAATTCTATAAAATAAACAAACTAGTGTTAAAATAAAGCATTTTTAATATTTCCATGGTGATACCTAGAGTTGTCTTGTTTTAAATAAACCAAAATATAGTGTTTTTAATACCGGCATTTCAACAAGACAAACAGTGGTGGTTAACAAAATAGATAGACAACTTATACCCTCATGGTTTTCTATTGCACTCTTCCACAAATACATTTTTTCAACCAAAGCAATACAATGATTGGGAGAGTTGATTTGTTAAATTGGGGGTGTTTTTTGATGCCTGAGTATATGAAGTAAGTAAAATTGAACTTACTTAGCAGCCTGTATTCCCTCCCAAGTTGATGAGAGTTTGATTAATATTCTGTCTTTATTGATATTATTTGCTTTATATAAACTAATCAACTGTTTGGCTTTCTCCACCATTGCCTTTGTGTCAAAAGACAATCTGAAAGACAAAACATAATTCACTTAAAGGGATAATAGCCGTTAGAATACACTCGTCCTACGTCTAATATTGGTGTTTAAAGGGATAATAGCCGTTAGAATACACTCGTCCTACGTCTAATATTGGTGTTTAAAGGGATAATAGCCGTTAGAATACACTCGTCCTACTTAATATTTGTTTAAAGGGATAATAGCTGTTAGAATACACTCGTCCTACGTTTAATATTGGTGTTTAAAGGGATAATAGGCGTTAGAATACACTCGTCCTACCTCTAATATTGGTGTTTAAAGGGATAATAGCGTTAGAATACACTCGTCCTACCTCTAATATTGGTGTTTAAAGGGATAATAGCCGTTAGAATACACTCGTCCTATCTAATATTGTGTTTATATAAGATAATAAGCCTTGTATACACCAGTCCTACGTTTAATATTGGTGTTTAAAGGGATAATAGCCGTTAGAATACACTCGTCCTACCTTATATTGGTGTTTAAAGGGATAATAGCCGTTAGAATACACTCGTCCTACGTCTAATATTGGTGTTTAAAGGGATAATAGCCGTTAGAATACACTCGTCCTACGTCTAATATTTGTGTTTAATATTGACTATTAGTTAAATAAGTATGTATCCCACACTTAACGAATTTTCAAGAAGCGAGAATAAAACTATATTCGGAATTCTTTAAAAAAGTGAGCAAGCAACGATTCCATTCAGTTTGAGAATAAAAGTGTCTGGGACATCAACGATAAAACATCCTTGCCAAGCGGCACTACAGTGTTTACAAACAAATATTATTATAATCTTTAAATGACATTTAGAAGTAGATAGAACATAAAACAAATAAGATAACTATTATGGATATACTACTCTTTCCCTTCCAATTATTGTTTGTGCTTGATAAAGATTCCTGTATGTGAATTGAAACGTTGCAAAAAAATTAAAGGAAGGAAGGAGTAGTATATCTATAATAGTTATCTTATTTGTTTAAATATTATAATGATTAATTTTGCTTGAATATTTTGTCAGTGTTGGAGTATTCATTCAAAATCAAAATGCTTTTCTCCGTTTTCCATGAATTTAAATATCCTAAAATGCCTGACTATGTTAAGGTCATTTCAAGAGTTGAGGTCAAGGACGTGGGAAAACCACATGTTAGAGTTACTTCCCTTTAAAATTACAATTTGAAAATCGCTTAATGGATTTATTAAGGGTTTTATTATTAACATCTTGATTTTGTGGATTTATCGAATTATAGAAGGATTTTGATGTATATTTATTATCAGACCCAAGCTCACCTGGCATCAACCTCTGTAGAAACTCTTCCAGGAATTATCTTCAATATCTCCATTCCAAAATTAATACAAACTTTATCCATGGCGTGACTCAACTGGGCCTCGATATCACTGCAACAAAAATATTGTTAAATCACACACCCAAATTAACAAATAGAAGAGACCTGGATTCACTTTATCCAAGTAGCTAAGTAGTTGGTAGTTTTTGAAGAACACTGTAATACTTTGATGTGTTAAAATAGGACACTGTCACCTGAGGACAGCGAAATTAGCCTATGATTGTGATTTCCAACTGTCGAGGGATCTTTAACATGAACATCCTGTTGCACACGGAAAAGGTTTTAATTAGAAATCAAAAATTACAGCAGACTACAGCTTACCCTCCTTTTTCCTTTCCGTACGAGACGGCTTCATCAATCAGTTTCTGGTACGATTCCATACCTGCTGCCGCTAGAATTAACGAAGGGTTGGTCGTAGCATCTGTTGGTTTAAACTTGGCCATAGCTGAAAAAAACAAACATTACTAAGTCCAAGCCTAAAAAAAAATAACACCCATGACTTACCAAAATGAACTCTTCTGAAAATCATAGTCACTGCATCAAATAGATAAGAGAAGACACATGTGCAGAAGAGTCCATTCAATGATGAGGGGTGTCCAATAAAGGAATGACATAATTTTAACAGGCTTTAAAGTCTGACAATCTAATCAAATGGACGTTAAATTTATATCTTACAGTTTTATATTCAATGCAGAGTATAGGTATCTTTAGGACAGCTAAATATGGGACAGGCTTTTATAGAAACAAGTTCCCTGCTGGGACTTGATTCTAATTTGATTACTCTGTGTCCCTTTCAAACATCACCCGACGCCGCCATTTGCAAACAAGTAGCCAGACTGTCTTTTGCATGTAAAGTCATTTTTGTTTTTAAAGTTTTGAACAATGTTCTCTTAGTGACCATTAACCAATATATTTGAATTGGAAAATATTTGACAGGAAAATAACAAACTAAAAGAACAGCAATCAGAACTGTTGTTATCTTATTTTGCATAAAATCACCAAAAATTAACAAAAACTTAATTAAGTCAGAGTATGTCGGACTATAGTCGGAGTTTTACGGACTAAAACTAATAGTAATACACACTTCGACAAAATGACGCTACAAAAGTTTTAGTAAAAATCTCTGCAAAACCAACCTTCAAAATCCCCGGTATCGGCGACCACGGTAGTCACCGCTTTCAATTGATCCAGGGTAGACATTGCCAGTTTTTTAGCGTCTGACATATTAGTATTATCATATAATATACGATGGACTTCCAATTTTCCGGCCTTTCACTGAGCAGTACTTCACAAGTGTACAGCGGTTCCGGTCGAGTTACCTGTCCTTGACATTTATCAACCAATCATAACGTCAAGTTTATACACTGAGTTTAGAATTGTTGAACCAGTTTAGGTTTCATTGAAACAGTGCAACTTATACAATTAGGACGCTCGGTTATTTTTTTCTGAACTGCCTCAGCCATTCGGCACCCCTCAGTTTTACCAATAAAACTGAATATATGTTACAGAGTGTTCTCTATCAATAACGATGTTTTTTAGCGAAACATGTGTTGACGGTAGACTAATATATTCTATCAATTAGTAAGTGAATATGCATATAGATAGGTTTTTGTCGAAGAATGCTGGTTTGTCCTATAAATTGGTTCATTAACGAGACGGAATATTCTACACTGATTATAAATCATCTGAACTATAATCACACTCACAATATCAAAGGATCAGTAGTCAGACTTGCTTGTTCGGTGGTGGTAGAGGGGGGGGGGTGCAAGAAATATATCCAGAGGGTCAAGTAATATATCCAGAGGGGCAAGTAATATATCTGGAGGGGCAAATAATATATCCAGAGGGGCAAGTAATAAATTCGTCGGTCCTCCGATTTTTTTAGGTAGAGGATTGAGGGGGGGGGGGTGTTATTGTTTTTTATCTAACTCCCAAGGAACCGGCAACAGAAAGACTGTAAATATATAATGCCATATTTCTGTACAGTTTATTTCTACCGAGACCTCGAATTCCCTCATCACCACAAATATTAACTATAGCAACTCCTGATACACGAAATTACAACTGTTAATTCAACGAAGACACCGAACTAATCCATGGTTCATTCATATTCTAATAACTACATACATACTCTACATGTCCCACTAAACAGTTGATATCTCCCACCTAATATTGCCCTATCGTTTATCATTATACAACTATAATATAAGTATTATTGACTTCAATATAAAAATATAGTCAAATACAAACTTGATACAAAAAAATATCTTATTTAGAAAACATGGATGTATGCACAAATTTACATTACAAAAGATGCGTGATTTTATAGACAGGAAAGGTGGGGGGGGGGGGGATTTTGATTCATCTTCACAGTGTCAAGCTGTGACGAACTTCGTCTTATGCCTTACATTCATATTTATACCGCTCTAGTTAATATGACTGACATCATAGACGCAGAATTTCTTCTTTACTCTGAAAAAGATGGTTCAAGAGTGCAACTGTCAGGAATGATTTCATATTTCCACGACTAGCGCTTTGGAGAGTGTACCAATTTAAACATAATATATGTCCATTCTAATTATCCTATTATCCCTTTAAATATCATATATATAAATTACCTTCAAAATCGCCAGTATCCGCTACGACAATAGTTTTATCTTTCAATTGATCTAACACGGTTTTCCTTCCTGCCATTTTGATGTTTCTGTCGGTTTTTCTGTATAATTAATATCCCTGTAACGTATATCTGCAACAAATTACTAAAAATTCAGCAAAAACAACTATATTATTACTAGCTTTGTGATATTGCCCGGTCTATAACGTCACACTCCTTTCACATCTAACGTTATATTCAATAGTCAATATTTTGAGTCTAATATGGTCTGATATAGATAGACCATTAGACAAGGACAATAATTATTAACGAATGAATAAATTGAGATAACAGCTGACTCTGTCGAAACTTCCTAGTCATTGAGCTGACTTCCTGCGTAGATTATCTCGAAACAACCGGAGTAATGAGTCAGCAGATTTATTAAACCTATTGTTTTACTACATAGAGATTGTAAAGAAGTTTTAGTAGAATTACAGGAACCACAGACGTCTGATTGAAAATTAGAATGATGTAAATTGATGCTATCAGTGTCTCTGATACACATACAAAATATAGAAAACCTCTTTACAATCTCTTTAATAGAACTGTTTAGTTTTAGTAGAATTACAGGAACACAGACGTCTGATTGAAAATTAGAATGATGTAAATTGATCTACAGTGTCTCTGATACACATACAAAATATAGAAACCCTCTTTACAATCTCTTTAATAGAACTGTTTAGTTTTAGTAGAATTACAGGAACCACAGACGTCTGATTGAAAATTAGAATGGTGTAAATTGATGTTATCAGTGTCTCTGATACACATACAAAATATAGAAAACCTCTTTACAATCTCTTTAATAGAACTGTTTAGTTTTAGTAGAATTACAGGAACCACAGACGTCTGATTGAAAATTAGAATGGTGTAAATTGATGTTATCAGTGTCTCTGATACACATACAAAATATAGAAAACCTCTTTACAATCTCTTTAATAGAACTGTTTAGTTTTAGTAGAATTACAGGAACCACAGACTCTGATTGAAAATTAGAATGGTGTAAATTGATGATATCAGTGTCTCTGATACAATACAAAATATAGAAAACCTCTTTACAATCTCTTTAATAGAACTGTTTAGTTTTAGAGAATTACAGGAACTACAGACGTCTGATTGAAAATTAGAATGATGTAAATTGATGCTTAGTGTCCCTGATACAAATACAAAATTAAAACCTCTTTACAATCTCTTTAATAGAACTGTTTAGTTTTAGTAGAATTACAGGAACCACAGACTCTGATTGAAAATTAGAATGGTGTAAATTGGTAAGGCCTATAAATACAAAAATAGAAAACTTAAATTCTAATAGAACTGTTTATTTTAGAATAAGAACTAAACGTCCTGATTGAAAATTAAGATGATGTAATGATGTAGCCATTTCTGATAATCTATGAAAACATTAAACTAAAGCAACTTAGTCGTTTTAGTGGCAAACAGGAACCAAGACACTGTTAAATTGTGCGCGTTGGAAATCGCAAAAAGAGCGGTTATGCCGCTGTCTTGACAATAATTCCCTAACTGTTCACGGCATGGCGTTGTTTGTGTTGATTAGCCCTTGGGTGCAGAAGAGAACTACGTAAAACTCCATAAATTTCATTTCAACTGCAACAATAAATAGATAAGGTATAGAAATAGAGTGACTTGTATGAAACATTAATAATTTTTATATTTTACTTCTTAATAAATCTTATCTGTACTGGTTTTCTGTCTAAATTATCCTGAATTTGTTTTTTACCATTGTTATCATGTCTGGGGACGACGAGAGAAACACATCGAAACGTTGTATAATACAGTTGCGTTCGAAACTGTATTGTTTTCCTTATTATTAGATATTTTAATTTTTTAATTGTATTTCGAGACACCAGACTCCGACCGGAAGCGGTGTAGCGGAAAACTCCTAAATGTCAGAAATCCGCCATTAAAGGCTTATTTTTGTTCGATTCACCTCAAAATTTGTATTCTTGAAAATTTTGTAGATCACAAAAATCTGATTATTTTTTGCAAACTTGCAAATTTGGTATTCCACAGAAATGGAACTTCCATTTTGAACATTTACGGTGTATGCAAATTGCTAACAGTTTTCCCACCATCTTTCATCCGATTTTCTTCAAACTTTTTTTAAATTTTACCTCGTAAAATTATCTAGGTACTCTAAGAGCCTTTTTTTTTAAATGCGAACATCTTGATTTAAAATGTAAACAGATGGCAAATGAATTACTGGCCTGAGTCCACGTGTTCAAAGATGTGCTTCTAAATTCCCTTTCTTGCTAAATGACTTATTACAAACATCACGAGTAAAGGGTTTTTCGCCACTATGTTTTTTTTTGCATGTGAATGCAATTTCAGATATCAAATTCCCAATCTAGATAAAAAATATTCAAAAATTGACATGGAAAAAAACCCAAAAGGGATAGAGGAAGATCTCTAAAAATAACTCGAACTAGTAAAGGGAAATAACTCTATTTAACCTCAATTTGACCTTTCAACTATGACCTCACCAGAGAAGCCATGCTGTCATTAACCATTAGAGAGGTGATTGCAGTTTTCTTTTTGGTTTTTTGTTAATCAGCAGCAAAATAGATCTCTGTTGATTAACATTGTTGAAATTCAACCGCGAGGCACCCACCGGCCTGAGTTGTTAACTGTCCAAGTTTTGCTTTCAGTGTCAAAAAACCAACTCTACCACCTCAAGTTCAAGTTCAAAAACTCTACTTTCGATTTGTTGTCAATAATAAATCAGAGGCCTGCGATAATGAGGTTAATTAAGGGTCGTGATATCTTGTAGCTATAATGATATATCATAAAGTTAGGTCCAGAAAAGTTCATCCACACACCTCAATCATCTTGTCTGATGCAATGAAATGATTTAGGTAGTCTGAAACTCTGATAGCTATTTAAACAGATATGGCTGGGGTGTTATATTTCTATTCTTGATAAGAATAAGAGTCTTATAATATAATTCAGTTTATTTGCTGATTACATTTAAACATAAGCACATGTCTCGACCACTCTCCTTAACAGGAAGTATAGCCCACAGGCATCAGTAGTTTGACTAAGCCATAGTTAACCCAAAGGCATATGTAATATTCACAGATATGGCTTTCGGGCAGGAGAGTCAGAAAAAGTAAGCCACAAAACCTGGGGATTTTCTGCACCTTTGCAAGTGTATTTACATACCTCGAATCCATTAAACCTTGATATATTTGGAAAGATGTCTGTGTTGAGTGTGGATGAGGAGTTCTCCCTTACCCCGTGTGATGAAATAAAGTGATGTTTATTTCTATTATTATATTTCTAGGTATTAAAACATTTAAAAGAAGGTAAAATAACGTCACAGGAACTGATAGAATTATGTTTAAAACGATCAGAGAAAGTGAGAGAATTAAATATATTTGTTACAAAAACCGGAGAACTAGCTCGACAACAGGCCAACGATTCTTCTCACAGATTTAAATCAGGTAAAAAACAGAGATAAAGTCTTCTAGTTTATTGTACTGTTATCCTTTAAACCCTAGACTAGACAAGACCCCAGAGAGACTATCAATTGTTTCTTTTTTCCTTTCTAGACCTAATAAGTTATTGTATTCTATTCTAGGTGATAAAATTCGACCGTTGGAAGGTATACCTATCGGGTTTAAAGACAATTTTTGTTCAAATGGAATCCAGACAACATGTGGATCTCGAATGCTGGCCAACTTTACTCCACCCTACAATGCCACAATGATAGAAAAAACATTGAACCATGGAGGTGTGTTGATGGGGAAGACCAACATGGATGAGTTTGCCATGGGGTATGTCAATTGATATCAATATTTTTGGAATTGGTTGGGAAAGGGCTTTATATACTTTTGACCCTTTGTAATTTTCATTCTGTATTCGGAATCTTCTCACCCTATCAGTGTCGCCATGTCCATATCACCCTGTCAGTGTCATCCTGTCAGTGTCATCCTGTTGGTGCCATCCTGTCAGTATCTCTATGTCAGTGTCACCTGTCAGTGTCGCCATGTCCGTATCACTAGTCAGTATCACCCTGTCAGTGTTGCCATGTCAGTATCACCCTGTCAGTGTCGCCATGTCAGTATCACCCTGTCAGTATCGCCATGTCAGTATCACCCTGTCAGTATCACCCTGTCAGTATCACCCTGTCAGTGTCGCCATGTCAGTATCACCCTGTCAGTGTCACCATGTCAGTATCACCCTGTCAGTGTCGCCATGTCAGTATCACCTGTCAGTGTCGCCATGTCAGTATCACCATGTCAGTATCACCCTGTCCGTATCACCCTGTCAGTGTTACTATGTCACTAAAACATTTTGACTTTATATATTTAGAGCTGGAAGTGTAGACAGTGTCTCAGGACCCGTCAGAAATCCATGGAAATACAAATTCAAATCACGCAGACACAAAAACAACCAATCAGAAGATAGTAAGAGTCATGTGACTGACAAGGAAGATGATGATTGGATAATAGCGGGAGGAAGTTCTGGTGGGTCGGCTGCAGCAGTTGCTAGTGGCGTCTGTTTTGGGTAAGAAATGTTAAATGCAGGTAATTAATGAATTAAAAGAGGGAATGGTATTTCCTATCAAGTAAACATGGTTGTTAAGGGATGCTACAAAAGCTCAGACACAGGCAGAACCTCTAGTAATGGAGTAAGTTTCGGCTGTTATGTGAGAAATGATTTTCAGTTAACATTTTTTAGATTTAAATTTGCTATAACTTCTTTTAATTCTAGTTATACCACAGCTAAGCCATAAAACTATAAAAAGATATTTGCTAATATCTGAGTGTTATTAGTTAAAATTAATATCTATTTCAGTGCTTTTGGTTCAGATACAGGAGGCTCAACTCGTATCCCAGCATCCTTCTGTGGCGTAACAGGGTTAAAACCAAGCTATGGTCGTCTATCAAGACATGGTCTTATCCCATTGGTCAATTCTATGGACGTACCTGGTATTATGGGTAAAACGACCGATGATGTAGCCACTATACTTAGTAAGTTTCATACGTATGTAAAAAAGTAAATTTGGGTTGGTTTTTATATTACAAACTAGGGCGTTCAACTCAAGATTTATCTTACAAGATTTTGGTTCTTCAGTCATCTGATTGGTCAATCACTCAAATAGATTTTAAAATTACAATTATTAGCCACCTTCTCGCAATTTTTGCTTTGATAGCCCACACAGTCACAGAGATTTTTGAAGAGATTTTGTGCAATATTGAAAGGAATGTCTACATCAAATAAAGTATATTTTGTCCTTCAAATTTGAAATGAAAATTATATGCATTGGGAATGAAACAAGTCCTGTGTGAAAATTTTTTTCAAATATTTGCCTTATATTTGTATTCAAGGTATAATAGGTCTTAAAATAAACATAAAAATTTAAACTTGGCCAATAAGAGTTATATTCATCAGTAGATATACCTGCTGTCATAAATAACATAAAAAAATAAATACATATTCAAAAAACTAAATAATTATACATTAATATGCATTGATTATTGAAAACGCTTAATAAATTGATAAAGTATTTTTCAAAAATGACTGTCACCCTGTAAATCAGGGATATTGATTTAACTGTATCAACCAGTCATGTCTGACTATAATCTAGTCTATCTTGTATTGTAGATTGTGTATCTGGGTTAGATTTACGAGATTCTACTACTCTACCTGGTTCCTATAAGCCTGCAAATCTCCAGGAATCTATAGATGTTAAAAATCTACATATTGGTATTCCTAAGGCAAGTCACTGACTTATCTACTAGAACTTTTTAAAGGAAAAAAAGAAACAACTATATTTTACAAGGATAACAACTTAGGTCCAGAGGGATTCTTGGCCCTTGGCCAAACCTCTTAGCATCGATCTTTCCTGGATTATCCGTACCCATTTACTGCTGAGTGGACTGAAATTGTGAGTGAAGATCACACTCCGATTGAGATTAGAACTCACGTCCGACATTTTCAACGTATCCAAGCAAATGACGTCATGACGTAAAGCATCAAGGAATGAATAAGGAATGGGAAGGAGGATTTTTAATATTTTATTTGTCTATTTGCGTGAATTTGAGATTATTGCAACTCACAGAAAAGTAGCTGAAAATGGCATTGGTATAAGTAAGAGTTTTGACGTGTTTTTTATTAGCCTGTATTAAACTAGGCCCATTACAATTTATTTTGTGGGCCAGATTGAGATTGAGATTTCCTAGAAAGAGTCTAGGATCAATACTGATTAATAAATATTTTTTCTCCACCTGCATTACCCCAGCCTCAAAAAAATATGGAAAACTGAGGTGTGGTTTGGTCACAATGAATTTCTCTCACTTGTATTACCATGACTTAGAGGAAGTATAAAGAATAAGGGTGTGGTTTGAACACGTGGGTACCATATTCCCCCAATCTATATCTAATATGTTATATTTTTATATTGCAGGAATATCATGCCCCCAATACTACGCAGGATGTTTTATCAACTTGGGGTCAGATAGCTGACATGTTGGATAACGCTGGGGCAAAGGTCAGCCAGGTTACCCTACCCCACACTCAATATTCTATAAAAGTTTATTCGGTACTGTGTTGCTGTGAAGTAGCTAGTAATATGGCTCGATATGATGGTATAGAATTTGGTTAGTATTTTATTTTCTACCTGCTTTCTGTAATTTATATCTCCAGGTATGATACAGATTTAACTTCAATATCCAAACTGTCACATAAGTATATTTATAACGATTCACTTTAGCAGGTAAACTTTCATTAAGCAAAGAAAAATCTATATTTTAAAGGAAGATTTATTCACAAGTCACTATGGTGCTTTGAACTAGCTAGTTCCTTGGCTCAATATCTTGGTATTGATATTTCCGGTTATCTGTATTTTATTTTCTAATGGGTTTCTGTATATTTTATTATACTCCCAGTATTTATACAATGATTAACTTTACAATCATACAAATGAGATAATTCTGTGTAGATCTTAATGATATTTACCTGGGTTACACCTTTACGCAGGGTGGACTGGATTTATGAATGAGTTATGAAGGAAGTGTATATTTATAATTCAGGTTATCGGGGTGTATATTTATAATTCAGGTTATCGAGGGTGTATATTTATAATTCAGGTTATCGAGGGTGTTTATTTATAATTCAGGTTATCGAGGGTGTATATTTATAATTCAGGTTATCGAGGGTGTATATTTATAATTCAGGTTATCGAGGGTGTATATTTATAATTCAGGTTATCGAGGGTGTATATTTATAATTCAGGTTATCGAGGGTGTATATTTATAATTCAGGTTATCGAGGGTGTATATTTATAATTCAGGTTATCGAGGGTGTATATTTATAATTCAGGTTATCGAGGGTGTATATTTATAATTCAGGTTATCGAGGGTGTATATTTATAATTCAGGTTATTGGGGGTGTATATTTATAATTCAGGTTATCGGGGGTGTATATTTATAATTCAGGTTATCGAGGGTGTATATTTATAATTCAGGTTATCGGGGGTGTATATTTATAATTCAGGTTATCGAGGGTGTATATTTATAATTCAGGTTATCGAGGGTGTATATTTATAATTCAGGTTATCGGGGGTCAAACGAACAATCAACAGATGAATTATTTGCGTCAAGTCGTCGCCATGGTTTCAATGAGGTCGTTAGAGGTAGAATTATGGCGGGCAACTATTTTCTTTTAAAAGAGTAAGTTTATCTTTTGTTTATAAAGCTGAAAATAATTTGACTAGTAACAGAATAAACCACCCTGATTCAGCAAATGAACTTGTCTAAAAAGTGTATCATGTTGAAAGGAAAAATACATGTTTGGGATAGTCCATTTTAGTTTGAGGGAAGTCAATTACCAGTAGATGACTAGCTCATAATCCTTTAATTGACCTCTCCTACTGCTGTAATAGACTCTCTCATACATACAGATATTTAATACCGATGGTTTTCATTGGTCATTGTAGATATTAACAAAGATTTGTATCAAAATTTCTTTATTTCAGAAATTACAATCAATACTTCATTCAAGCTCAGAAAATACGAAGATTAATCAGCGAAGATTTTCACAAAGTGTTTAAATCTGGTGTTAATATGCTGGTTACCCCGACAACCATCAATCCAGCGTTACCATACCGATATTTCATGGAGGAAGATAATCAGACGCGATGTTCACAGCTGGACATTTTCACACAACCCTCAAATTTATCAGGTTGGTACTTCGTCTGTGAATGGGTCTTTGGTGTTATAAGTTTGTGGTAAGGGGTGAGTGTTTGTGGTAAGGGGTGAGTGTTTGTGGTTAGGGGTGGGTGTTTGTGGTAAAGGGTGAGTGTTTGTGGTTAGGGGTGAGTGTGTGTGGTAAGGGGTGAGTGTGTGTGGTAAGGGGTGAGTGTGTGTGGTAAGGGGTGAGTGTTTGTGGTAAGGGGTGTGTTTGTGGTAAGGGGTGTGTGGTAAGGGGTGAGTGTTTGTAGTAAGGGGTGAGTGTTTGTGGTAAGGGGTGAGTGTTTGTGGTAAGGGGTGTGTTTGTGGTAAGGGGTGTGTGGTAAGGGGTGAGTGTTTGTGGTAAGGGGTGAGTGTTTGTGGTAAGGGGTGAGTGTTTGTGGTAAGGGGTGTGTTTGTGGTAAGGGGTGTGTTTGTGGTAAGGGGTAAGTGTTTGTGGTTAGTATATGAAGTAAGTGTTTGTGGTTAGTATATGAAGTAAGTGTTTGTGGTTAGTATATAAAGTAAGTGTTTGTGGTTAGTATATGAAGTAAGTGTTTGTGGTTAGTATATGAAGTAAGTTTTTGTGGTTAATATATGAAGTAAGTGTTTGTGATTAGTATATGAAGTAAGTGTTTGTGGTTAGTATATGAAGTAAGTGTTTGTGGTTAGTATATGAAGTAAGTGTTTGTGGTTAGTATATGGAGTAAGTGTTTGTGGTAAGGGGTAAGTGTCTGTGGTAAGGGGTAAGTGTCTGTGGTAAGAGTAAGTGTAACTAATAGTACTAAGTCTGACAAAGTTATTTACACTGTTTTATTATTTTCAATATTTTCAGGAATTCCAGCTCTAACTCTTCCAGTCAGTCTGTCTTCTGATCAACTTCCTATTGGAATCCAGATCCTGGCACCACATCTCCATGACGATCAAGTCTTGTTGCTAGGTAACTGGATAGAACAACAAGTCAACTTTCCGTTTTTAAATTTGGACTGTTTAGATGAGTGTGTTTAATGAAAGTTGATGTGTAGTGAAAACATTATACAATAAAACCTCAATATGATGAACTGATAAACTAGAATGGTTGTTTCAGGAATGAGCTGAATAGTTGAAAAAATCATGATCATTATATTTCATAATAAATATTAGGAAGTGATTTAGTAGCACTGTGTAATATATAGAGAATCTCTTATAGATGATTAGAAAACGAACAATTTCACATAAACATTAAGTTTTCTCAACAGTCTGTTTCGTAGTAGATTTGCTACCACTCGTCAGGAGAACAAGACGGTTTGGTTTGAAATATTGTTATGCATGCACGTGGGCACAGTAACTACACAAGGTGAATTAGACGTCATTTTGTAGGAGAAATTTGCGTGAATGGCGACACGTGCTGATTAGCTCCGAACGCTTGTTTAAGGTTGATTTTTCAGGGTGACAAATGATAAAAAACTTTTCCAGGGTACAAAGGTTACATCTTTTTGATATATTCGAGTATGATGATGAGCGTCCTAGAATTTTCCACTTTATCTTATAGTCTTCGTTGTTTTTTTTCAAAGTCCAAATAAATTTACTGAGTTCGGTGCTGTTTTTTAATCTCTCATCTCGAAAAGATTGGCGATGGTTAGCGTATCTCGATTTAAATTCAGTATCTGTTAGTCCGACGTAGGTTTCTTGTTTATTATTTGCACTGACTGTGGCCTGGTAAACAATGCTGCGGGCCCGACATTCACCATTTAGTGGACAGTCTTGCTTCTGACGGCAGTTGCATGGTTTATTATCAGTTACTTTACGGATCGTTCTGGTCGCAGCATTATGTGAGTCTATCGGGTTTTTCATTGATGGCATACAGCTGTATGATACTTTTATAGTATTTCTGTTAATGATTGGTCGTAATATATGATCGGGTGGGAAACAGCTATCAATTAACTTTAAGAATTGTCTTCCGATATTGGTTCTCACGTTATTATCATACGGAGGATTAAACCACGTTATTCTGCGTGACCGTTTCCGCTTACTACGTTCCTTAGATTTAGCTGACTCGTCGTATTTCAGTCTGTAATCATAGCCACTTTCTGTGAGCGCGTTTTGATAAACTTTTACAGCTTTGTTAAATTCCTGTTGGTCTGACGAAATAGATGATAATCGATGATTTACGCCAGATGGTATGGCCTTCAGTACAGATGGAGGAGGGTTTATTTTTGGCATTAACATAACGGGGAAATATTGCCAGGTTTTAAATACGGACAATGTTTACCGGTTCTTAAATTTAAGGTTACGTCCAAATAGTTTACTATTTTTTTGTTCGCGTCAATTGTGATGCTTAAACCCTTTTTTGCAAATAATTTACATAATCTTTGTTTATTTTTTTCAGTTACTTTTGGATTGCTTTTAGTTTCGCAAAGACCGTCATCTCTGTATAGGCCAACGTTCAACTGGCTACCAAACTCGGAATCAATGAGCGATAGAAGATATAAGCCTACAAGTTCACAACACTCTGCCCCATCGTAAGAACCCATGGTAATATCAAATAAGTTGGCTTGGGCATCTTTTTTTGTCCATGGCTGGTTGTTACGTATGAGTATGGACTTCTTGGTGTGCATAATGATCTCTAAGTCACTGTTTGAAATGTCGTGAAATTGTGAAGCGTATTGTAGGGCGTTCTGCAGTAGTGACTCAGAAATAGATGGGTAAAAATTGACAATGTCAAAGCAAATGAAAGATGCTGAATTTTTGTCGGTGATCTTGTCGAACCATTGTGTGACTGATGCTGTTTTGCGCCATAAATTGTAGCCAGTGGCTTCTGAAAAACTTTTGGGAATTTGACCGAGTTCAGATTTTGTAGGGTTGATCAAACGGCATTTCGGGTTATTTGCAAAGTCTTCTTTATGGTCTTTTAGAGTGATAAAGCATTCTCTCTCAGCTATTTTTTCGACTCTATCAGCGATTTTTAACTTCCTTGTTATATTATGGCCCTCGGTGTTAACTTCTTTTACAGTTTTTTCAGTTGATTTTTTGTAAGTTTTGTGTACATTCTTGTCCAGGAGTGAAGAATATTCATCATTCGTTAGTTGGTAGAAATTTGAGGTCTTATCTGCTTTAATAATTAGCTTTGGGTTTGCTCTTATCTTCTTTTTGTCACTATTTAATTTGCGCTGGAACTCACATGTCTTTTTTTCAAATTCGATGTTTTGAATAATTTTTGTTAGTTTGCCCTCGAAGGGTTTAAGTTCGTTTATCACGGGTGGAGATTTCCGGGTCTTGAAGCCGTAAGTTTCGGTATCGGAGTTTCTCAATTCAGGCTTGAGGTAGAACAATGATCGCCATCTCAGATTTTTGATGAAAATTTCTGTTTTTTCAATGAGTCTTTTTTGGTATGTAGTTTTATCTGCATGCGGAATATTCTTCGTCGAGTAATTATATGTAATCTTATCCATCACGATGATTTTCCTAGGTTAGAGTGCTCAACTGGAAGGCAGGAGCGTTATATTTATATGAAATATGAATCTCTTATATATATCCAAACATTGATTTAGGAACATGGAGTCTAATATAGAGAATCTCTTACAAAAAAAATATAAAAGTCGATAAAGTGCAAAACTCTGAGGCTGCGCTGCATTTTTTTTGTCAATTTTATTGACAAGTTGTGATATTTTTTATATCACGCAATATCTACTGTAGAGATAATAAAGTTTTCTGATTGGTCAGTTGACAGTGGTTTCTATGGGCGATATTGGGTGATAAATAAAATCTCAAACTCGTCTTTCTTGATATTGGCAGAGCCTCAGAGTTCTGCACTTTAATCGACTTGTAGGGATTGTTTTTGATATCAAGAAAGACTCGTTAGAGATTCTCTATTTATCATACAAGTGATATCTATTGAAGAATACCTTATTGGGTGATAAATATATTTACAGTCAAACCTGTATTAAGCAAGCAGTCAAGGGAAGTGGCTGGATGTGGTGCTTAATACAGGTGGCTGTTGAATACAGGTGGAGGAAGCAGGGCTGTTGATTTATTTTTTCCCAATTAGTATCCAACTGTAAAATGTATTTCAATGCCATGAATGTTTAGTTATATTCATCATAATTGAGACTTTAATTTTCCGAACATACATCACATTTAATATTTTTTACGAAGTTAAAATGCTGATTTTAAGATAACTTTTACCGACGATGTACTTCCGGTTAAACATGAGAAAAACGAAGTGTTTTGAATGACACCAATACTGAGAAAAACGACGGTAAAAATGTTTCTCGCGGTCGTTCCAATTTGTCTATAAATAGTAACTGTTTCATATCCTAGTAGTAAGCAGAAAAGAACAATAAAACTTTTATAATTACGCACATTTTTTGCAAAGAATAGTAAAAATTTTAGAAAATAACCTGCCAATGACATTTAATTAAACTTTCTGTCAACTTTATAATTGTTAAAAAGAAGAATTCTCAATGACCGGCAAACTATCATCGTGAAGAATTCTAATATGTGAGGGCCGACATTTTCTTCGTCATATTTACGTTGTTCCTCCGAGGAAGTCGTAATGAGGGGGCAAATACACACGTTTACATGTCAATATCCAATATGATGCTTTATAAGTGATACAAGCGATATCTACTGTAGAATACCATATTGGGTGGTAAATATATTTATAATACAAGCGACATCTACTGTAGAATACCTTATTGGGTGATAAATATATTTATCATACAAGTGATATCTACTGTAGAATACCTTATTGGGTGATAAATATATTTATCATACAAGCGATATCTACTGTAGGCTACCTTATTGGGTGATAAATATATTTATCATACAAGCGATATCTACTGTAGAATACCTTATTGGGTGGTAAATATATTTATAATACAAGCTATATCTACTGTAGAATACCTTATTGGGTGATAAATATATTTATCATACAAGTGATATCTACTGTAGAATACCTTATTGGGTGATAAATATATTTATCATACAAGCGATATCTACTGTAGAATACCTTATTGGGGGATAAATATATTTATCATACAAGTGATATGTACTGTAGAATACCTTATTGGGTGGTAAATATATTTATAATACAAGTGATATCTACTGTAGAATACCTTATTGGGTGATAAATATATTTATAATACAAGTGATATCTACTGTAGAATACCTTATTGGGTGATATATATATTTATCATACAAGCAATATCTACTGTAGAATACCTTATTGGGTGATTAATATCAAGCGATATCTACTGTAGAATACCTTATTGGGTGATAAATATATTTATCATACAAGTGATATCTACTGTAGAATACCTTATTGGGTGATAAATATATTTATCATACAAGCGATATCTACTGTAGGCTACCTTATTGGGTGATAAATATATTTATCATACAAGCGATATCTACTGTAGAATACCTTATTGGGTGATAAATATATTTATAATACAAGCGATATCTACTGTAGAATACCTTATTGGGTGATAAATATATTTATAATACAAGCGATATCTACTGTAGAATACCTTATTGGGTGATAAATATATTTATAATACAAGTGATCTCTACTGTAGAATATCTTATTGGGTGGTAAAATATTTATAATACAAGCGATATCTACTGTAGAATACCTTATTGGGTGATAAATATATTTATAATACAAGCGATATCTACTGTAGAATACCTTATTGGGTGATAAATATATTTATAATACAAGTGATATCTACTGTAGAATACCTTATTGGGTGATAAATATATTTATCATACAAGTGATATCTACTGTAGAATACCTTATTGGGTGATACATATATTTATAATACAAGTGATATATACTTGATAATACCTTATTGGGTGATTAATATATTTATAATACAAGCTATATCTACTGTAGAATACCTTATTGGGTGATAAATATATTTATAATACAAGTGATATCTACTGTAGAATACCTTATTGGGTGATGAATATATTTATCATACAAGCGATATCTACTGTAGGCTACCTTATTGGGTGGTAAATATATTTATCATACAAGTGATATCTACTGTAGAATACCTTATTGGGTGGTAAATATATTAGTGATATCTACTGTAGAATACCTTATTGGGCGATAAATATATTTATCATACAAGCGATATCTACTGTAGAATACCTTATTGGGTGATAAATATATTTATTATACAAGTGATATCTACTGTAGAATACCTTATTGGGTGATAAATATATTTATCATACAAGTGATATCTACTGTAGAATACCTTACTGGGTGATAAATATATTTATCATACAAGTGATATCTACTGTAGAATACCTTATTGGGGGATAAATATATTTATCATACAAGTAATATCTACTGTAGAATATCTTATTGGGTGATAATTATATTTATACTACAAGCGATATCTAGTGTAGAATACCTTATTGGGTGATAAATATATTTATCATACAAGTGATATCTACTGTAGAATACCTTATTGGATGATAAATATATTTATACTACAAGTGATATCTACTGTAGAATACCTTATTGGGTGGTAAATATATTAGTGATATCTACTGTAGAATACCTTATTGGGCGATAAATATATTTATCATACAAGCGATATCTACTGTAGAATACCTTATTGGGTGATAAATATATTTATAATACAAGTGATATCTACTGTAGAATACCATATTGGGATATAAATATATTTATCATACAAGCGATATCTACTGTAGAATACCTTATTGGGAGATAAATATATTTATACAAGTGATATCTACTGTAGAATACCTTATTGGGTGATAAATATATTTATCATACAAGCGATATCTACTGTAGAATATCTTATTGGGGGATAAATATATTTATCATACAAGTAATATCTACTGTAGAATATCTTATTGGGTGATAAATATATTTATAATACAAGCGATATCTACTGTAGAATACCTTATTGGGCAATAAATATATTTATCATACAAGTGATATCTACTGTAGGCTCTCTTTTTGCATGATAAACATATTTATCATACAAGCGCTATCTATTGTAGAATACCTTGTTGGGCGATAATTATATTATCATACAAGTGATATCTAGTGTAGAATACCTTATTGGGTGATAAATATATTTATCATACAAGTGATATCTACTGTAGAATACCTTATTGGGTGATAAATATATTTATCATACAAGTGATATCTACTGTAGAATACCTTATTGGGTGATAAATATATTTATAATACAAGTGATATCTACTGTAGAATACCTTATTGGGTGATAAATATATTTATAATACAAGTGATATCTACTGTAGAATACCTTATTGGGTGATAAATATATTTATCATACAAGTGATATCTACTGTAGAATACCTTATTGGGTGATAAATATATTTATAATACAAGCGATATCTACTGTAGAATACCTTATTGGGTGATAAATATATTTATCATACAAGCGATATCTACTGTAGAATACCTTATTGGGTGGTAAATATATTTATAATACAAGCTATATCTACTGTAGAATACCTTATTGGGTGATAAATATATTTATCATACAAGCGATATCTACTGTAGAATACCTTATTGGGTGATTAATATATTTATCATACAAGCGATATCTACTGTAGAATACCTTATTGGGTGGTAAATATATTTATCATACAAGCGATATCTACTGTAGAATACCTTATTGGGTGATTAATATATTTATCATACAAGCGATATCTACTGTAGAATACCTTATTGGGTGATAAATATATTTATCATACAAGTGATATCTACTGTAGAATACCTTATTGGGTGATAAATATATTTATCATACAAGTGATATCTACTGTAGAATACCTTATTGGGTGATAAATATATTTATACATACAAGTGATATCTACTGTAGAATACCTTATTGGGTGATAAATATATTTATCATACAAGTGATATCTACTGTAGAATACCTTATTGGGTGATAAAACACTTCAAGATAAGAGAAGTTCTTTAATATAAGTATATCCAAACACAAGAGAACAATAGCCTTGTAAAATAACGTGAGATAATTATATATCATTAGGTATATAATAAATCAATAATATACATCAATAATTAAATATCAAAAATATATCATCTGAATAAAGGTGAAATATTGTCTGTTTGGATAAGTGAAAAGAAAAAAAAGTTCAAAATGGGGACGTGGTCTGTTAAAACTGCTATGAATTTAAAGCTAAGATTCGTCGAATTATTTCAAATTGTAATAAAACAAGATGTCTATTTGGATGAATTGAAAGTGAAAGATAGTCCCAAAAGGAGGCGTGGTTTTATTGAATAGAACAAGATAAAAGAAGATGACTTAATAGATTGAAGATAAACCAGGTGCCTCAGTAGGTGTTTTGATAAGTTATATAGTAATTGGAATTGGACAGTTATCTTCTTATTAAGTAAATACAATAGTACATCTTTAACTATTATATTGTATAACATCCAGAGTCTATATTTTAGTTTTGAAAAGTGACACAGTTGGCTGAAATTGAGCTTTAATTAGTAACTTGATTAATGTAATGAATGGATAAAACATGGAAATACGTCCTACATCTCCATTCTACATCCTGCTTTTCTGCACCTAATGGGTTCATGAAGACAATAGAAATGAAATGAATGGAGTTTTACATCCTACTCTTCTGCACCTAATGGGTAATGAAGACAATCAGATAAATGAATATTTTACAAATACTCTTCTGCACCTTATGGGTTAATGAAGACAAATTTTAATGAAATGATAATGGAGTTTTACATCCTACTCTTCTGTACCTAAAATAAGAGTGTGTAACAAAATAAATGAATGATTTAACACTTTCTGTTACAATTTAAAAACCATGAACAGTATAAATTGTAAAATATTAAAATGAAAGTAGAAGAGAGATGAGTTGAAAAGGTTGAAATTGTAAAGTTATCGATGAAATCTCTCCAGTAGATGTCACCTCAATCTTCTTCTCGTTTTCTTTAACTTCCTCTAGACAATTACACCTGGTAATATAGAAATCAATGGATGGAGTTTTACACCCTACTCTTCTACATCTTATAGGCAAATGAATGTGCAAATTTTGTCATGACAGCTGCATAAGTCTACTCTTTTTGTGATTTACAACTCTGCAGGGATCTTTAACATGCACAGCCCGTAGCACACGGTAGCCTTGGTTAATTGTCCCATCCAAATGACTTTGAATTGGAAAACCAACATTCATTTCTTGATCTGTTTTCATTGGAGGCGGGGCTTGACAAGTTGCCATTCCTCCTACCCCTAGCGAAACTGCCACTCCCATCATCTATAGTATTATTTAGTTAATCATGCTATAATTAAGATTATACCTAGTTATTGTAGGTTCGAGGCCCCGCCCATCAAAATAACCTTAGTATACAACAAAAACTTGAAAGGAAATTTTACCCTCCATGTTTCAAGAAAATCTCTGCCTACCTTTGAACTGTAAACTTCTTCAATGTTGTAGAAACAGTAGCTGTTGTATTTCCACCAAAACTTTCATACAGTCTTAAAACTATCTTCTTCTTACTGTCTTCACTCTATTTTATAAAATATACAGTAGAAATATTATATTTGGGGCACCTGTTCTAATACACCCAGTCAATTAGTAACATTAATTTCTATATTAGCTGTCCTGATGAGGATTGTGTATCTGAAACATGTCAGCAGTATGAGATGAGCTCTAGTCAATTAGCTAACATTAGTTCTATATTAGCTTTTTCCTGTGAGGATTGTGTATCTGAAATGTTCAGAATATAAGATGAGCTCTAGTCAATTAGCTAACATTAAGTCCTTTTCTAGCTGTCCTGATGAGGTGTGTATCGAAACATATCAGAGTATGAGATGAGCTCTAGTCAATTAGCTTAAGTCTATATAGCTGTCCTGATGAGGATTGTTATCTGAAACATGTCGTAGTATGAGATGAGCTCTAGTCAATTAGCTAACATTAAGTCTATATTAGCTGTCCTGATGGGATTGTGTATCTGAAACATGTCAGTAGTATGAGATGAGCTCTAGTCAATTAGCTAAGTCCTATACTAGCTGTCCTGATGAGGATTGTGTATCTGAAACATGTCAGTAGTATGAGATGAGCTCTAGTCAATTAGCTAAGTCCTATACTAGCTGTCCTGATGAGGATTGTGTATCTGAAACATGTCAGTAGTATGAGATGAGCTCTAGTCAATTAGCTAAGTCCTATACTAGCTGTCCTGATGAGGATTGTATATCTGAAACTGTCAGTAGTATAGATATTGTAATAGAAATTAACAGTGCTATAACTGTGATTGAAAGATTGTAGTTGAGAAGGGCTCTAGTAAAATTAGTAACATAAAGTTATACTACTGTCCTGATGTGGATTGTGTACCCTGAAACATGTCATAGTAAATCTCTGTCATTGAACCCTATATACTTCCTGATGAGATGTGTACGAAACATATCGGGTAGTATGAGAAGGCTCAGTCAATTAGTCTTAATCCTATACTACTGCCCTTGAGGATTTTATCTGAAACATGTCAGTAGTATGAGATGAGCTCTAGTCAATTAGCTAACATTAAGTCCTATATTAGCTGTCCTGATGAGGATTGTGTATCTGAAACATGTCAGTAGTATGAGATGAGCTCTAGTCAATTAGTAAACATTTAATTTCCTCTTTTCAAAACTAGCTGTCCTGATGAGGTTTGTGTATCTGAAACATGTCAGTAGTATGAGATGAGCTCTAGTCAATTAGCTAACTTAAGCCAATTGAAGTTCCTCTTTTAAAACTAGCTGTCTTGATGAGGATTGTGTATCTGAAACATGTCAGTAGTATGAGATGAGCTCTAGTCAATTAGCTAACATTAAGTCCCATACTAGCTGTCCTGATGAGGGTTGTGTATCTGAAACATGTCAGTAGTATAAGATGAGCTCTAGTCAATTAGCTAACATTAAGTCCTATATTAGCTGTCCTGATGAGGATTGTGTATCTGAAACATGTCAGTAGTATGAGATGAGCTCTAGTCAATTAGCTAACATTAAGTTCTGTACTAGCTGTCCTGATGAGGTTTGTGTATCTGAAACATGTCAGTAGTATGAGATGAGCTCTAGTCAATTAGCTAACATTAAGTTCTATACTAGCTGTCCTGATGAGGATTGTGTATCTGAAACATGTCAGTAGTATGAGATGAGCTCTAGTCAATTAGCTAACATTAAGTCCTATACTAGCTGTCCTGATGAGGATTGTGTATCAGAAAATTTTCAGCAGTATGAGATGAGCTCTAGTCAATTAGCTAACATTAAGTTCTATACTAGCTGTCCTGATGAGGATTGTGTATCTGAAACAGCAGTATTGAGATGAGCTCTAGTCAATTAGCTAACATTAAGTTCTATACTAGCTGTCCTGATGAGGATTGTGTATCTGAAACAGCAGTATTGAGATGAGCTCTAGTCAATTAGCTAACATTAAGTCCTATACTAGCTGTCCTGATGAGGATTGTGTATCTGAAACATGTCAGTAGTATGAGATGAGCTCTAGTCAATTAGCTAACATTAAGTTCTATACTAGCTGTCCTGATGAGGATTGTGTATCAGAAACAGCGGGTATGAGATGAGCTCTAGTCAATTAGCTAACATTAAGTCCTATATTAGCTGTCCTGATGAGGATTGTGTATCTGAAACGTCAGAAAGTATGAGATGAGCTCTAGTCAATTAGCTAACATTAAGTTCTAAAAAAATTTTTTTTAGCTGTCCTGATGGGGATTGTGTATCTGAAACATGTCAGTAGTATGAGATGAGCTCTAGTCAATTAGCTAACATTGAGTTCTGTACTAGCTGTCCTGATGAGGTTTGTGTATCTGAAACATATCAGCAGTATGAGATGAGCTCTAGTCAATTAGCTAACATTAAGTCCTATACTAGCTGTCCTGATGTGGATTGTGTATCTGAAACATGTCAGCAGTATGAGATGAGCTCTAGTCAATTAGCAAAAAGTTCTATATAGCTGTCCTGATGAGGATTGTGTATCTGAAACATGTCAGTAGTATGAGATGAGCTCTGGTCAATTAGCTAACATTAAGTTCTATATGAGCTGTCCTGATGAGGATTGTGTATCTGAAACATGTCAGTAGTATGAGATGAGCTCTAGTCAATTAGCTAACATTAAGTTCTATACTAGCTGTCCTGATGAGGATTGTGTATCTGAAACATGTCAGTAGTATGAGATGAGCTCTAGTCAATTAGCTAACATTAAGTCCTATACTAGCTGTCCTGATGAGGATTGTGTATCTGAAATGTATCAGCAATATAAGAGGAGTTCTAGTCAATTAGCTAACATTAAGTTCTATACTAGCTGTCCTGATGAGGATTGTGTATCTGAAACATGTCAGTAGTATGAGATGAGCTCTAGTCAATTAGCTAAGTCCTATACTAGCTGTCCTGATGAGGATTGTGTATCTGAAACATGTCAGTAGTATGAGATGAGCTCTAGTCAATTAGCTAACATTAAGTTAACCCCCTTTTTAAACCTAGCTGTCCTGATGAGGATTGTGTATCTGAAACATGTCAGTAGTATGAGATGAGCTCTAGTCAATTAGCTAACATTAAGTCCTATATTAGCTGTCCTGATGAGGATTGTGTATCTGAAACATGTCAGTAGTATGAGATGAGCTCTAGTCAATTAGCTAACATTAAGTCCTATACTAGCTGTCCTGATGAGGATTGTGTATCTGAAACATGTCAGTAGTATGAGATGAGCTCTAGTCAATTAGCTAACATTAAGTTCTATATTAGCTGTCCTGATGAGGATTGTGTATCTGAAACATGTCAGTAGTATGAGATGAGCTCTAGTCAATTAGCTAACATTAAGTCCTATACTAGCTGTCCTGATGAGGATTGTGTATCTGAAACATGTCAGTAGTATGAGATGAGCTCTAGTCAATTAGCTAACATTTAGTCCTATACTAGCTGTCCTGATGAGGTTTGTGTATCTGAAATGTATCAGTAGTATGAGATGAGCTCTAGTCAATTAGCTAACATTTAGTCCTATATTAGCTGTCCTGATGAGGTTTGTGTATCTGAAACATGTCAGTAGTATGAGATGAGCTCTAGTCAATTAGCTAACATTGAGTTCTGTACTAGCTGTCCTGATGAGGTTGTGTATCTGAAACATGTCAGTAGTATGAGATGAGCTCTAGTCAATTAGCTAACATTAAGTCCTATATTAGCTGTCCTGATGAGGATTGTGTATCTGAAACATGTCAGTAGTATGAGATGAGCTCTAGTCAATTAGCTAACATTAAGTCCTATATTAGCTGTCCTGATGAGGATTGTGTATCTGAAACATGTCAGCAGTATGAGATGAGCTCTAATCAATTAGCTAACATTAAGTCCTATATTAGCTGTCCTGATGAGGGTTGTGTATCTGAAATGTATCAGTAGTATGAGATGAGCTCTAGTCAATTAGCTAACATTAAGTCCTATATTAGCTGTCCTGATGAGGATTGTGTATCTGAAACATGTCAGTAGTATGAGATGAGCTCTAGTCAATTAGCTAACATTAAGTTTTTTTCCTTTTTAAACTAGCTGTCCTGATGAGGATTGTGTATCTGAAACATGTCAGTAGTATGAGATGAGCTCTAGTCAATTAGCTAACATTAAGTCCTATATTAGCTTTTTGTCCTGATGAGGATGGTGTATCTGAAACATGTCAGTAGTATGAGATGAGCTCTAGTCAATTAGCTAACATTAAGCCCTTTGTAACAAAAAGCTGTCCTGATGAGGATTGTGTATCAGAAATGTATCAGCAGTATGAGATGAGCTCTAGTGAACTACGTACCAATTTAACAGTATCCAGTATAACTTGTGGTGTATTGATACTAAAATAACTGGTAGGTGATGCGTCTCCCGTTTGAACCAATAAGGGACTATTTAAATTATATGACTGGTGTATTACTCCACTAGACTGTAAACTTCCTGTAAAAAAAACAAAGAAAATCATCTTACTTCATCTGGAAAGATTTCAGAAATCCTGTTTTCTATCAGTGAAGTAGATCAGAAATGAAGTTTTACGTCCTACTCTTCTGTACCTTATGGGCTAAAAAGACTGGCAACGCCATGCAGTGTGCAATGAGGGAAATTTAAATTTGGTCAGGACAGAGACATAAGCCTATACTTTCTGCGAACTGTCGAGGATCGGTAACGTGTACAGCCTGTAGTACACGGGGCCTCAGTTTATCATCCCATCCGAACAACTAGATGTCTTTTCCATTTCAGTCTCTCAGACCTGTATTCAGAGAAAGTGAAAGGGAAATAATTCTGTAACTTAGTATGTGTATCAGGGTCACCGATAACATTATTTTACACCATTCTAATTTTCTATCAGACGTCTGTGGTTCCTGTAATTCTACTAAAACTAAACAGTTCTATTAAAGAGGGTTTCTATATTTTGTATGTGTATCAGGGACACTAATGTCATCAATTTACATCATTCTAATTTTCAATCAGATGTCTGTGGTTCCTGTAATTCTACTAAAACTAAACAGTTCTATTAAAGAGATTGTAAAGAGGTTTTCTATATTTTGTATGTGTATCAGTGACACTGATAGCATCAATTTACACCATTCTAATTTTCAATCAGACGTCTGTGGTTCCTGTAATTCTACTAAAACTAAACAGTTCTATTAAAGAGATTGTAAAGAGGTTTTCTATATTTTGTATGTGTATCAGAGACACTGATATCATCAATTTACACCATTCTAATTTTCAATCAGACGTCTGTGGTTCCTGTAATTCTACAAAAAACTAAACAGTTCTATTAAAGAGATTGTAAAGAGGTTTTCTATATTTTGTTTTTTGTATCAGGGACACTGATAACATCAATTTACACCATTCTAATTTTCTATCAGACGTCTGTGGTTCCTGTAATTTTACTTAACCCAATGTTATATGACGTCACTTTCCAAAAAACTCTGCTTATATTGTTTAAGAAAGGACGTTCACAATAGTGACTATCATGAACGGGGAACGCTGATGAATAAATTGTCCATAATATCACGTTTATTGGAGGAAAATTTAGAAAAGATTGACAATGAAGGCAAGGAAGTTGATTTTACTTTGAAGGAAAATTAACAAACGATTGATAGAGTAGTAAATTCTCCTAACCTTGATGTGGCATGAGAGCGTAGGTAAATTCGTGATCTCCCATATCAGCATTTTCATCTGGCGCCTTCGGTGAACGAAGTCTGAAAAACCAAAGTTTTAACATCAAATAAAGCAAACAATACAAACATCAATGGATATTCCAAATCAAAGTTAACATCTTTAAGGATTAGAAAACGAGCGGACGCCCGAAAGGCTATACGCCCACCAGCAGCAAATTTTTATTGGTGAGCAAAACACCAACAGCAAAAAAGTCAGAAAGCCAGGAACCAATGATGGAAATTTCATGAAATTCAAACCTATCCAAGATCTCATCAATATGAACAAGCATACCAAGTTCCATTGAAATCCGATAAAAACTGGATATTGTGGCCACAAACAATTGTGGACGGACGGACGGACGGACGTCCGGACGGACAGGGTCAACCGCAATATACGTCCACATTATATGTGGGCATATAATGAAAGGAATTTAACGTCCAACTCTTCTGCACTTAATCAGCGGGTGAAAACAGACAACAAATTTAAAAGTGTTTTGAAAATATTGGATAGTTTTTGAGTATTTCTATAAACACTCATCCATACTAGATAATGGTTAAACAGAACAAAGGATGACGTCATAACTATTATAAAACTTACAATGACAGCCTAATGACACTGTCGACAGCAGAATATCCATATTTACAATCATTTAACACGGCTAGACCAGCATTATAATCAGATATATCAGCCCATTTATGACCACAGACCTGCAAATATAAATAAATATTCAAATAGATCATTGCTTTAAAGGGATTATAGGTCTTAGAATGAACATAAAACTTGAAAAATTTAAACTGGTCCAATAATAGCTCTTTTCATCAGTAGATATGACTACTGCCATAAATAACATAAAAAATAAATAAATATCCCAAAAACTAAGTAATTATCCATAAAGATGCCTTTGATTTTTTAAAAACTTAGTAATTATCCATATAGATGGATAAATGGATTAAGCGTTTTTCAAAAATGACTTAGTGTTAAGGGATTCTGTTACTCAGTGACTTTATCGACCATTCTTAAGAAATAAAAATTTTATGTTAGCTTGTATGAGACAATTAAACCCAGTTGCTGCCCCTGATTGACTCTCTTGTTGAAAGAGATAGATAGATTGTTTGAATATGTTACGTTTGCTTTTCTTATGATAACATCTATAATATTTTCCCTCTGTAGTCATGACAACATGTGCTTATAAGTCTATATACAGACTTAAAATAATAAGACCACAAAATAAAAATGAGAATTTTACCTCGAATCTGGCCGAGTCCCAGGATGTATTATAATTATTAGGTCGTTGTAAAAACCCAAACTGAATATCAAACGAGACATGGTTGGTATGGATACTGGTGGGAAATTCCACTTTTAAAAATTTACGATTTTCATGCCATGATACCTGTCAAAACAGAAAATAAATTCCTATTAATATTTCATCTTAAAATCATCCATTAGATATACCCTGATTATTTTATTGATTACAGTTCAATTTGTTTTTCAATCTAAAAAAATATATTTTGTATAACAACTTCTGATGTACCATATACAGTTTATAATAATTACATAAATAAAGAAAATAGAGATGACAAGCCAACTAGGATGAAGGACAGGAGTCAAGTTTTAGAGAATAAGGTCCCAGATGACTGGAACACTAAAATCATCTTTAGTTAAGTTTTCAAGAATAAGGTCCCAGATGACTGGAACACTAAAATCATCTTTAGTTAAGTTTTAGAGAATAAGGCCCCAGATGACTAGAACACTAAAATCATCTTAAGTTAAGTTATCAAGAATAAGGTCCCAGATGACTAGAACACTAAAATCATCTGAAGTTAAGTTTTAGAGAATAAGGTCCCAGATGACTGGAACACTAAAATCATCTTAAGCTAAGTTTTCGAGAATAAGGCCCCAGATGACTAGAACACTAAAATCATCTTAAGTTAAGTTATCAAGAATAAGGTCCCAGATGACTAGAACACTAAAATCATCTGAAGTTAAGTTTTAGAGAATAAGGTCCCAGATGACTGGAACACTAAAATCATCTTAAGCTAAGTTTTCAAGAATAAGGTCCCAGATGACTGGAACACTAAAATCATCTTAAGTTAAGTTTTAGAGAATAAGGGGCCCACCGGTAGATGACTGGAACACTAAAATCATCTTAAGTTAAGTTTTAGAGAATAAGGTCCCAGATAACTGGAACACTAAAATCATCTTAAGTTAAGTTTTAAAGAATAAGGTCCCAGATGACTGGAACACTAAAATCATCTTAAGTTAAGTTTTCAAGAATAAGGCCCCAGATGACTGGAACACTAAAATCATCTTAAGTTAAAATTTTCAAGAATAAGGTCCCAGATAACTGGAACACTAAAATCATCTTAAGTTAAGTTTTCAAGAATAAGGTCCCTGATGACTGGAACACTAAAATCATCTTAAGTTAAGTTTTAGAGAATAAGGTCCCAGATGACTGGAACACTAAAATCATCTTAAGTTAAGTTTTAGAGAATAATGCCTAGATGTTGTAAATGAGGTATAAGTAAAGGAAGACTAGATAGTATATACTCACCTTGTTGTTAAATTTAATAAAAGCACAACCTGCGTCTAGTGTAATATATTGTTCTAATGAACTTACAGAGGATATCGTTAAACACACCTGAAATATATTAATATACCTGTCTAATATACACACACCTAGAATATATTAATATACCTGTCTAATATACACACACCTAGAATATATTAATATACCTGTCTAACAAGGTAATATACACACACCTAGAATATATTAATATACCTGTCTAATATACACACACCTGAAATATATTAATATACCTGTCTAATATACACACACCTAGAATATATTAATATACCTGTCTAATATACACACACCTAGAATATATTAATACACCTGTCTAATATACACACACCTAGAATATATTAATACACCTGTCTAATATACACACACCTAGAAATATATTAATATGCTTGTCTAATATACCCACACCTAGAAATATATTAATATACCTGTCTAATATACACACACCTAGAAATATATTAATATACCAGTCTAATATACACACACCTAGAAATATATTAATATACCTGTCTAACAAGGTAATATACACACACCTAGAAATATATTAATATACCTGTCTAATATACACACACCTGAAATATATTAATATACCTGTCTAATATACACACACCTAGAAATATCAATAACAAAATATGTAGATGTTACATCCTAATTTTCTGCACCTTATCGGCTAATGAAGACAGGCAACCCTATGCAGTGTGCAATGCGGAAAATTTTGTCAGGACAGCGGATTTAGCCTATTCTTTTTGTGAAATTGTCCTGGAGTTAATTTTCAATTCAAGGGAAGATCTTTAAGTTATAAAATCAATAAAAATTTGTAAAAGAGAAAATTCTACCTTTGATTGTTACTGAATACCACTTCTAAACAGCGACTTTTTCTGATTACCACTTTTAAAACAAAAAAACAAAATTTGATTTTACCATGGGTTTTCTAAGTTACCAATAAGGTACTTATTCATAAATTTGATTTTTTTGTAAAAATTACAAATAGTTTTTTGGCCTAAAAGTATAATATCCAATATATGTTATTTTACCTGGTTAATAAGTTAAAATGTTATCGGGTTACCATATTATAGAAAAAAAATTTACCTGGTTCCAATTAAATTTTTAATATTACCGGTTACCAAAAATGTTTGATGTTACATATTCCAAAAATATTTAATTTATGGTTAATATTACTTTTAAAATGCTCCTGTTTACCAGGGTTACCTATTAACTTAAAGGCCCTGGTTTCAGGGGTAGTCCATCCGTCCCCACCCAATCAACGGTATCAAAACCCAAATATTGGCTGTTTTTTTTTCCTAATCAAATTTCTAGAAATATATTTTAAATATTAAGGATGTTGTAAATTTTGAAATTTATAATGCCTATAAGTTATATATTTTCAGATTATTTTGTTCAATTAAACAAAACTGGGGGGCTTGTAGCCAGGGGGAGCCTGGTCAATGCCTGAAAAACCCCCCCCCCAATTTCAATTAGGGTCAATAAAACCCCCCCCAGAATTGGGCTACTACATGTGAGACCCATAAATTTCAGCTGTACACAAAACCAAAGGGGGGTTACCTTAGCAATATGACCCCGGGGGCCCGGGTCTTTTGCAACTAGGGTTTTCTAAATTTTGAAGCAGCTATAACAGGTGTATAACTGACAAATCAAAGAAAATTAAAAATTTTGTCTCAAATATAAAAAAAACCCCTGCTGTTGCGTAAAAGGAAAGCAACCTTTGGAACCCAAGGGGGAAGAAAACCATTTTAAGAAAATGTCTCCCCTGTAATAAAAACACTTAGAATTACCTACTCTTTTTATTTCCAACTTTAATACTGAGTAATACACTTTCTTGACATTAAATGAAAAAAGCGTACCTTACCCCTTACTGGCAAAATTTCTTTTTTTCCACTCACATGTCCATTCCCCCACTATTTCCCTAATAATAGCATCTTGCCCTCTCCATAACATTTTTTATCTTTTTCTGACCACCTATATCTCTACAAGGGGAAAATATTATTGGATATTGACTCGGATCCTTAAATGAAGTTTAAAAACTTTTCTTTACCGTAACAAAAGGGAAACTTGGGGGAAATCAAGAGAAGATTCCTAACTTGGAAGACTGTAAACTCAAATGTAATAAACAATATACCTGGACTATTACAACTCTGGACATCAAACTATTATTTACTTCATCTTATACCTTGACTGAAATCCACCTTTCTTGTATCCATCTTACAATGTCAAGCTATTATAACTTTTACTTATACCTTGACTAAATAGCACCTTTCTTGTATCACATCTTCACAATTCAAGCTATTACAAACTTCATCTTATACCTTGACTTAGCCACCTTTCTTGTATCCATCTTCACAATGTCAAGCTATTACTTTTTTTATACTTATACCTTGACTGTAATAGCATTTTCCCTTTGTTAACAGAATAAACCGATTTGATTGGATGGTACATTAGAGAATACAGCCAATCATAGCTCTGTACAGAAAGATTGTGAACAATATGGCTGGTCATTATAGTGATAACTGTACCTAGAGTTGTTTCTATAAGAAACGCAGATAAAAATAGTCTTCAACATCCAGAGAATCTAATGAAAAAAACAACACAATATTATTACCTAAAGTTTGCCGTTAAAATCAATCTGCTCGCCGTTATTTCCACCTTTCTGTTTCTTCCTCAATGGACTGGAGAGTGAATTAGAAAGGGAGATAACTTCACTCCTTGTCCATCCTAGTGTTTTACAACTACAGTATTATTGGCTTTCTACAAGGATAAACACAACAGAACAAAAAAATCAAATTATTATCTGTAGAGGGAAATTTTTTTTGGGTCAAGAAAAAGAATAATAAAAAGGAAATTATTTTCTGTTTTGACAAGGTTTAAATTGGATTGAACTTGAAATTTTTTTAGTTCTTAGTTTAAAAAAAATTGGGAGCAGAAACAGAAAAAATTTCCTAATAGAATTTTATAACCTTAAAAGCATAAAAATTTAAACTGACTAGTGTGATCTATTTTTAAAATTAAAACTAAGAGAATAAGGAACCTTCATAAGTTTTTAATATTTCCCTTAGTGGTTCTGAAACAGGTTTACTTCATTTATAAAAAAGCAAAACTTTTAGAAAAAGTATTTGGGCCAAATTTGAAACCAAATCAAGATAAGTTTTCAAAATAAACACTGAACAGAAAAAATTTTAATGAAATTTTTAGGGAACTGGAACAGTAAAGACTGGGAAAAAAAGGAAAATATGATTATTTGAGTTTAAGGAGAAAAGCTGAATCAATAATAACTTTCCAAAACCACAATTCTCAAATATAAAAAATTAGCTATTTGTCATGGTTTTACTTAGTCAAGGTAAAAACTCAAAAAACAATGTTTAAATCAAATACAAAAATGTTTAACACTCAAATACAAAATTTTAAACTCAAATACAAAATGTTTTAAAATCAAATACTACAATTTTAAACTCAAATCAAAATTTTTAACATCAAATACAACAATTTTAAATCAAAAAAAATTTAAAAAAACAAATACAACAATGTTTAAAAGCAAATACAAAAGTTCATTCAAAAAAACAAATTTTAACACCAAATCAAAATTTTAAACCAAATCAAAATGTTTAACACTCAAATAAACAATGTTTAACACTCAAATACAACAAATTTAAACACTCAAATATACAAAGTTTAACATCAAATACAAAAATTTTAACCTCAAATACAACAATGTTAAACATGCAAATGCAACAATTTTAACACTCTAATATACAAAGTTAAACATAAATGAAAATTTTTAACACTTAAACAACAAGAAACAGCAAATGCAACAAAGTTTAACCTCTAATACAACAATGTTTAACATCAAATCAACAATGTTTAACCTTAATACAAAATGTTAAAATGCAAATAAACAATGTTTAACACTCTAAAGAAAATTTTAACAGCAAATACAAAATGTTTAACACTAAATACAACAATGTTTAAATTCAAATACAACAATTTTAACACTCTAATAAACAATGTTTAACACTCAAATACAAAATTTTAAATTCAAATGCAACAATGTTTAACATGCAAATACAAAATTTTAACATTAAATGAAAATGTTTAACATTAATAAACAATTTTAACTTCAAATCAAAAATTTTAACATGCAAATGAACAATGTTTAAATCAAATACAACAATGTTTAACATTTAAATCAACAATGTTTAACACTCAATACAACAATGTTTAACATTTAAATCAACAATGTTTAACATCAAATCAACAATGTTTAACACTCAAATACAACAATGTTTAACATTTAAATCAACAATGTTTAACATTCAAATACAACAATGTTTAACACTCTAATACAACAATGTTTAACACTCTAATGCAACAATGTTTAACACTCAAATACAACAATGTTTAACACTCAAATACAACAATGTTTAACATTCAAATGCAACAATGTTTAACATGCAAATACAACAATGTTTAACACTCAAATACAACAATGTTTAACACTCTAATACAACAATGTTTAACACTCAAATACAACAATGTTTAACACTCAAATACAACAATGTTTAACATTCAAATACAACAATGTTTAACACTCTAATACAACAATGTTAAACATGCAAATACAACAATGTTTAACATTCAAATGCAACAATGTTTAACACTCTAATACAAAAATGTTTAACATTCAAATACAACAATGTTTAACATTCAAATGCAACAATGTTTAACACTCAAATACAACAATGTTTAACATTCAAATACAACAATGTTTAACAGTCAAATACAACAATGTTTAACACTCAAATACAACAATGTTTAACACTCAAATACAACAATGTTAAACATGCAAATGCAACAATGTTAAACATGCAAATGCAACAATGTTTAACACTCTAATACAACAATGTTTAACATGCAAATACAACAATGTTAAACATGCAAATACAACAATGTTTAACACTCTAATACTACAATGTTTAACACCAAATACTACAATGTTAAACATGCAAATACAACAATGTTAAACATGCAAATACAACAATGTTTAACACTCTAATACAACAATGTTAAACATGCAAATACAACAATGTTAGACATGCAAATGCAACAATGTTTAACACTCTAATACAACAATGTTAAACATGTAAATACAACAATGTTTAACACTCAAATACAACAATGTTAAACATGCAAATACAACAATGTTAGACATGCAAATGCAACAATGTTTAACACTCTAATGCAACAATGTTTAACATGCAAATACAACAATGTTAAACATGCAAATACAACAATGTTTAACACTCTAATACTACAATGTTTAACACTCTAATACTACAATGTTAAACATGCAAATACAACAATGTTAAACATGCAAATACAACAATGTTTAACACTCAAATACAACAATGTTAAACATGCAAATACAACAATGTTAAACATGCAAATGCAACAATGTTTAACACTCTAATACAACAATGTTAAACATGCAAATACAACAATGTTTAACACTCAAATACAACAATGTTTAACACTCAAATACAACAATGTTTAACACTCAAATACAACAATGTTAAACATTGTTGTATTTGCATGTTTAACATTGTTGTATTTGCATGTTTAACATTGTAGTATTAGAGTGTTAAACATTGTTGTATTTGAGTGTAAAACATTGTTGTATTTGTATGTTAAACATTGTTGCATTTGCATGTTTAACATTGTTGTATTAGAGTGTTAAACATTGTTGCATTTGCATGTTTAACATTGTTGCATTTGCATGTTTAACATTGTTGTATTAGTGTTAAACATTGTTGCATTTGCATGTTTAACATTGTAGTATTAGAGTGTTAAACATTGTTGCATTTGCATGTTTAACATTGTTGTATTTGAGTGTTAAACATTGTTGTATTTGCATGTTAAACATTGTTGTATTTGTATGTTAAACATTGTTGCATTTGCATGTTTAACATTGTTGTATTAGAGTGTTAAACATTGTTGCATTTGCATGTTTAACATTGTAGTATTAGAGTGTTAAACATTGTTGCATTTGCATGTTTAACATTGTTGTATTTGAGTGTTAAACATTGTTGTTTTTGCATGTTTAACATTGTTGTATTAGAGTGTTAAACATTGTTGTATTTGCATGTCTAACATTGTTGTATTTGCATGTTTAACATTTTAGTATTAGAGTGTTAAACATTGTTGCATTTGCATGTTTAACATTGTTGTATTTGCATGTTTAACATTGTAGTATTAGAGTGTTAAACATTGTTGCATTTGCAGGTTTAACATTGTTGTATTTGCATGTTTAACATTGTTGTATTAGAGTGTTAAACATTGTTGCATTTGCATGTTTAACATTGTTGTATTTGCATGTTTAACATTGTTGTATTAGAGTGTTAAACATTGTTGCATTTGCATGTTTAACATTGTTGTATTTGCATGTTTAACATTGTTGTATTAGAGTGTTAAACATTGTTGTATTAGAGTGTTAAACATTGTTGTATTTGCATGTTAAACATTGTTGTATTTGCATGTTAAACATTGTTGCATTTGTATGTTTAACATTGTTGTATTAGAGTGTTAAACATTGT
>JAUJPP010000003.1:58290074-58342088 GCA_030562195.1 Nipponacmea schrenckii | reverse complement strand
GGTTAAGTTTTAGAGAATAAGGTCTCAGATAACTGGAACACTAAAATCATCTTAAGTTAAGTTTTCAAGAATAAGGTCCCAGATAACTAGAACACTAAAATCATCTGAAGTTAAGTTTTAGAGAATAAGGCCTACCGGTAGATGACTGGAACACTAAAATCATCTTAAGTTAAGTTTTCAAGAATAAGGTCCCAGATGACTAGAACACTAAAATCATCTTAAGTTAAGTTTTCAAGAATAAGGTCCCAGATGACTGGAACACTGAAATCATCTTAAGTTAAATGTTAGAGAATAAGGTCCCAGATGACTGGAACACTAAAATCATCTTAAGTTAAGTTTTAGAGAATAAGGTCCCAGATGACTGGAACACTGAAATCATCTTAAGTTAAGTTTTAGAGAATAAGGTCCCAGATGACTGGAACACTAAAATCATCTTAAGTTAAGTTTTAGAGAATAAGATGTTGTGAATGAGGTATAATTAAAGTTAGTATATACTCACCTTGTTGTCAAATTTAATAAAAGCACAACCTGCATCTAGTGTAATATATTGTTCTAATGAACTTACAGAGGATATCGTTAAACACACCTGAAATATATTAATATACCTGTCTAATATACACACACCTAGAAATATATTAATATACCTGTCTAATATACACACACCTAGAAATATATTAATATACCTGTCTAACAAGGTAATATACACACACCTAGAATATATTAATATACCTGTCTAACAAGGTAATATACACACACCTAGAATATATTAATATACCTGTCTAATATACACACACCTAGAAATATATTAATATACCTGTCTAATATACACACACCTAGAAATATATTAATATACCTGTCTAATATACACACACCTAGAAATATATTAATATACCTGTCTAACAAGGTAATATACACACACCTAGAAATATATTAATATACCTGTCTAACAAGGTAATATACACACACCTAGAAATATATTAATATACCTGTCTAATATACACACACCTAGAAATATATTAATATACCTGTCTAATATACACACACCTAGAATATATTAATATACCTGTCTAATATACACACACCTAGAATATATTAATATACCTGTCTAATATACACACACCTAGAAATATATTAATATACCTGTCTAATATACACACACCTAGAAATATATTAATATACCTGTCTAATATACACACACCTAGAATATATTAATATACCTGTCTAATGTACACACACCTAGAAATATATTAATATACCTGTCTAATATACACACACCTAGAAATATATTAATGTACCTGTCTAATATACACACACCTAGAAATATATTAATATACCTGTCTAATATACACACACCTAGAAATATATTAATATACCTGTCTAATATACACACACCTAGAAATATATTAATATACCTGTCTAATATACACACACCTAGAAATATATTAATATACCTGTCTAATATACACACACCTAGAAATATATTAATATACCTGTCTAACAAGGTAATATACACACACCTAGAAATATATTAATATACCTGTCTAATATACACACACCTAGAAATATATTAATATACCTGTCTAATATACACACACCTAGAAATATATTAATATACCTGTCTAACAAGGTAATATACACACACCTAGAATATATTAATATACCTGTCTAATATACACACACCTAGAAATATATTAATATACCTGTCTAATATACACACACCTAGAAATATATTAATATACCTGTCTAACAAGGTAATATACACACACCTAGAAATATATTAATATACCTGTCTAATATACACACACCTAGAAATATCAATAACAAAATATGTAGATGTTACATCCTAATTTTCTGCACCTTATCGGCTAATGAAGACAGGCAACCCTATGCAGTGTGCAATGCGGAAAATTTTGTCAGGACAGCGGATTTAGCCTATTCTTTTTGTGAAATTGTCCTGGAGTTAATTTTCAATTCAAGGGAAGATCTTTAAGTTATAAAATCAATAAAAATTTGTAAAAGAGAAAATTCTACCTTGATTGTTACTCGTAGTGGACCACTGTCTAATATTTCAGCTGACTGTGTTACTGTATCTACCACTTTCCTGAAAACAGAAAAAACAGAACCATCAGTCTGATTTTACCACTGGGTTTTCTAAGTTAACCAATCAAGGCTCACTTATTCTATAAATTTGTATTTTTTTGTAGCAAATTAGCAAATTGTTTTTTGGCCTACAACAGAATCATAATATCCATATATATGTTACCTTATTACCATGGTTAAGTAAGTTAAAATGTTATCGGGTTACCATATTATATGTTAAAAATATTACCTGGTTACCACATTAAATGTTTGAATATTACCTGGTTACCATATTAAATGTTTGACTGTTACATAGTTACCAAATAATATGTTGAATGTTACCTGGTTACCATATTACATGTTAAAATGCTACCTGTTTACCAGGGTTACCATATTATACGTTGAAAGGTTACCTGGTTTCTAGGTGGTAGTCCATCACATCCCAGGCATCCCAATACAACGGAATATCATCAAACAACACAAACTGATTGGCTGCATATTGTTCACTAATCAAATTTCTAGAAATATATTTTAATATTATAGGATAGAATTGATAATATCTTGTAAATTTATAATGCTCTATAAGTTATATAGAAATAAGAAATATTTTCTATGAGCTCATTTCTAGCTATACAACCTCAAATTGCAAGAGACATGAGAGGCTTGTAGCCAGGGGGAGCCTAGGGGGCAATGCCTGAATAACCCCCCCCCCCCCCCACCCCAGATTTCAATTCAGGGTCAATCAGAGAACTCCCCCCCCCCCCCAGATATGTAGGCTAGCTACATGCCTGAGACCCAGTCAAATTTCTAGTTGTCACACAAACACTCAGTAATGTGGGGGATTACCTTAGCAAGTCTGACCCCAGGGGCCGCTGGTCGTTTTGCTTAACTAGCAGAGATTTTACTCAAATTTGAAGCAGCTATAACAGGTGTATAACTGATCGAATCAAAGAAAATTAAAAATTTTTGTCTCAAATATAAAAACAAACAACCTGCTAGAATCTGCTGTAGTCAAGGAAATGACATGACCTTTGGAATCCAAGATGGCTGACAGTAAACCATTTTCAAGATGAATGTGGCTACCCTGTAATAATAAACACTTAGAATTAGCCTACTCTTTTTTATTTCCAACTGTTGAGATATCATGAGTAATATCAGCTTGTAAGCTTGACAGTTGGAAATCGCAAAAAACGTAGGCTTATGCCGCTGTACTGGCAAAATTTCTTTAATTGCGCACTGCACAGCCTGTCTTCATTAGCCCCACTAGGTTTCCCTCAATGAATAGCACGAATTGCCCGTCTCCATAAACTAATAAGATGCAGAAGAGTAGGATGTAAAACTCTTTCATTATATTTCATTTGTTGTATCATGTATGCCTGACTGACCTATATCTCGGACTAGGGGAAGAATATTATTGGATATCTGAGCCCAGGATCCTGTGAAAAGAAGTATTATATAAACTTACTTGCTGTTGGACCGTAACAGGAGAAGGCAACTCTGGTGGAGAATCAAGAGAAGATAATCCATAACTTGGAGCAGACGTGTAAACTACAAGTGTAACAAACAACATTAGCCTAGGACTCATTACAAGCTACTGGAGCTAGTCAAGCTATTACTTATTTTATCTTATACCTTGACTATAATAGCCACCTTTCATGTATCACATCTTCACAATGTCAAGCTATTATGAACTTTGTTCTTATACCTTGACTACAATAGCCATCTTTCTTGTATAACATCTTCACAATGTCAAGCTATTACTAACTTCATACTTATACCTTGACTACAATAGCCACCTTTCTTGTATCACATCTTCACAATGTCAAGCTATTATAAGCTTTGTACTTATACCTTGACTACAATAGCCATCTTTCTTGTATCACATCTTCACAATGTCAGGTTATTACTTACTTTATCTTATACCTTGACTACAATAGCCATCTTCCTTGTATCACATCTTCACAATGTCAAGCTATTACTAACTTTATACTTATACCTTGACTACAATAGCCACCTTTCTTGTATCACATCTTCACAATGTCAAGCTATTACTTACTTTATACTTATACCTTGACTGTAATAGCCACCTTTCTTGTATCACATCTTCACAATGTCAAGCTATTACTAACTTTATACTTATACCTTGACTGTAATAGTCACCTTTCTTGTATCACATCTTCACAATGTCAAGCTATTACTAACTCTATATATTTATACCTTGACTACAATAGTCACCTTTCTTGTATCACATCTTCACAATGTCAAGCTATTACTAACTTTATACTTATACCTTGACTGTAATAGCCACCTTTCTTGTATCACATCTTCACAATGTCAAGCTATTACTAACTTTATACTTATACCTTGACTGTAATAGTCACCTTTCTTGTATCACATCTTCACAATGTCAAGCTATTACTAACTCTATATATTTATACCTTGACTACAATAGTCACCTTTCTTGTATCACATCTTCACAATGTCAAGCTATTACTAACTTCATACTTATACCTTGACTTAAATAGTCACCTTTCTTGTATCACATCTTCACAATGTCAAGCTATTACTAACTCTATATATTTATACCTTGACTACAATAGTCACCTTTCTTGTATCACATCTTCACAATGTCAAGCTATTACTTTCTTTATACTTATACCTTGACTGCAATAGTCACCTTTCTTGTATCACATCTTCACAATGTCAAGCTATTACTAACTTTATACTTATACCTTGACTGCAATAGCCACCTTTCTTGTATCACATCTTCACAATGTCAAGCTATTACTAACTTTATACTTATACCTTGACTGTAATAGTCACCTTTCTTGTATCACATCTTCACAATGTCAAGCTATTACTAACTTTATACTTATACCTTGACTACAATAGTCACCTTTCTTGTATCACATCTTCACAATGTCAAGCTATTACTAACTTCATACTTATACCTTGACTGCAATAGTCACCTTTCTTGTATCACATCTTTACAATGTCAAGGTTATTACTAACTTCATACTTATACCTTGACTATAATAGCCACCTTTCTTGTATCACATCTTCACAATGTCAAGCTATTACTAACTTCATACTTATACCTTGACTACAATAGCCACCTTTCTTGTATCACATCTTCACAATGTCAAGCTATTACTTTCTTTATACTTATACCTTGACTGTAATAGCCATCTTCCTCGTATAACAGAATAAACCGATTTGATTTGATGGTACATTAGAGAATACAGCCAATCATAGCTCTGTACAGAAAGATTGTGAACAATATGGCTGGTCATTATAGGGATAACTGTACCTAGAGTTGTTTCTATAAGAAAGACAGATAAAAATAGTCTTCAACATCCAGAGAATCTAATGATTAAAAACAACACAATATTATTACCTAAAGTGTTGCCGTTAAAATCAATCTGCTCGCCGTTATTTCCACCTTTCTGTTTCTTCCTCAATGGACTGGAGAGTGAATTAGAAAGGGAGATAACTTCACTCCTTGTCCATCCTAGTGTGTTTACAACTACAGTATTATTGGCTTTCTACAAGGATAAACACAACAGAACAAAAAAATCAAATTATTATCTGTAGAAGGGAATTTTTTTTGGGTCAAGGTAAAAGAATAAAGAGATTATATTATTATTTATTTGTGACAGAGTTTAAATGTAGACGATATGAAGCTTGAAATTTTTCGTTCTGATAGTTATAAAATAAATTGGTACGCAGAAACAGAACAGAATGATAGTCCTGAATAGAATGTTATATAAAGCAAGTAAAAGCAGTAAAAACCTAACTACACATGACTGAGTAAAAAGTAAGATCCTATCATTTAAAATGTCAAAACATACAGTAGATCCTCTCATAAGAGACCACCTTCATGAAGTTTTTGAATATTCCCTTGAGTGGTCTCTGAATACAGGTTCTACTGTACATTTTTAAAAGAAATGTGATTCTGGTACCGAAAGTTTGAAACCAGGAATCAAGATAAGTTGTTAGAAAATAAACTATCGTGTAATCAGAAATAACTTTTAAATGTAAATTTTTAGGAATCTGGAATCAGTAAAGACTGGGAAGAAAAGGATAAACAGTTATTTTTTATTCAAACTAAGATATATGATTATTTACCGATGTTAAGGTAGAAAGAGCTGAATCTAATAATAACTTTCCAGAAACCACAATATCTACAAATATAAATAAATATAGCTATAGTTGTCATGGTTATATACTTAGATACAATGGTAAATACTCAAATACAACAATGTTTAACACTCAAATACAACAATGTTTAACACTCAAATACAACAATGTTTAACACTCAAATACAACAATGTTTAACACTCAAATACAACAATGTTTAACACTCAAATACAACAATGTTTAACACTCAAATACAACAATGTTTAACACTCAAATACAACAATGTTTAACACTCAAATACAACAATGTTTAACACTCAAATACAACAATGTTTAACACTCAAATACAACAATGTTTAACACTCAAATACAACAATGTTTAACACTCAAATACAACAATGTTTAACACTCAAATACAACAATGTTAACACTCATAAACAATGTTTAACATCAAATACAACAATGTTTAACACTCAAATACAACAATGTTAAACATCAAATACAACAATGTTTAACATCAAATACAACAATGTTTAACATCAAATACAACAATGTTTAACATGCAAATACAACAATGTTTAACACTCAAATACAACAATGTTTAACACTCAAATACAACAATGTTTAACACTCAAATACAACAATGTTTAACACTCAAATACAACAATGTTTAACACTCAAATACAACAATGTTTAACACTCAAATACAACAATGTTTAACACTCAAATACAACAATGTTTAACACTCAAATACAACAATGTTTAACACTCAAATACAACAATGTTTAACACTCAAATACAACAATGTTTAACACTCAAATACAACAATGTTTAACATGCAAATACAACAATGTTTAACACTCAAATACAACAATGTTTAAACTCAATGCAACAATGTTTAACACTCAAATACAACAATGTTAACATCAAATACAACAATGTTTAACACTCTAATACAACAATGTTTAACACTCTAATACAACAATGTTAACATTCAAATAAAACAATGTTTAACATCAAACACAACAATGTTTAACACTCAAAAACAACAATGTTTAACACTCAAATACAACAATGTTTAACACTCTAATACAACAATGTTTAACACTCAAATACAAGAATGTTTAACATTCAAATACAACAATGTTTAACATGCAAATACAACAATGTTTAACACTCTAATACAACAATGTTTAACACTCAAATACAACAATGTTTAACACTCAAATACAACAATGTTTAACACTCAAATACAACAATGTTTAACACTCTAATACAACAATGTTTAACATGCAAATACAACAATGTTTAGTTTAACACTCAAATACAACAATGTTTAACACTCAAATACTACAATGTTTAACATGCAACTTTTCCTGGATCTCATGAATATAAATTAATGATAAACTGTACCCTGTATCGCGTTCACATGCAAATTGTGGACAGATGGAATGACGGACGGAAGGACAGGGGTGAAGACAATATACAACCACATTATACTGTGGTATATAAAAACTCTATACTGACCTTTATAATATCTGTGAGCATCTTCATACACCTAGATATAAATATGATAATACAGTTTGAAATATGATAATACAGATATAAATATGATAATACAGATATAAATATGATAATACAGATATAAATATGATAATACAGATATAAATATGATAATACAGTGTGAATTAGTTGTTATAAATATAGATTTATCTTGGAGTTTTACATCCTACTCCTCTGCACCTTCCGAAGTTTGCAATGAGGGAAATTTTGCCAGGATTAGCCTACTCTTTTAGTGATTTACGATCAAGGAATCTTTAACTTGTACAGCCTGTAGCACACAGGGCCTTGGTTTATTGTCCCTTCCGAACGACAAGACACTTCTTCCATGTCAAATCCCTCAGATCTGTATTACTGACAAACGGAAAACCAGGCCAAAAAATCCCCAAAATTCATCGCCCTTTGACAGGATTGAACCCTGGACCTTCAGGTTAGTGAGCAAGTGTCTAACTCACTGAGCTACCACAGCTCTTTACTGACAGGGTTGAAGTATTATCTCAACCTATACTGGGATTGAACCCTGGACCTTCAGGTTAGCGAGCAAGCATCTAACTAACTGAGCCACCACAGCTCGCTACTGACAGGGTTGAAGTATTATCTCAACCTATACTAGGAATGAACCCTGGACCTTCAGGTTAGCGAGCAAGCATCTAACTAACTGAGCCACCACAGCTCGCTACTGACAGGGTTGAAGTATTATCTCTACCTATACTAGGATTGAACTCTGGACTTTCAGGTTAGCGAGCAAGCATCTAACTAACTGAGCCACTACCAGTCTCTACTGACAGGGTTGAAGTATTATCTCTATCTATACTAGGATTGAACTCTGGACCTTCAGGTTACTCTAACTCACTGAGCCACCACAGCTCTCTACTGACAGGGTTGAAGTATTATCTCAACCTATACTAGGATTGAACCCTGGACCTTCAGGTTAGCGAGCAAGCATCCAACACACTGAGCTACCACAGCTCTTTACTGACAGGGTTGAAGTATTATCTCAACCTATACTGGGATTGAACCCTGGACCTTCAAGTTAGTGAGCAAGCATCTAACTCACTGAGCCACCACAGCTCGCTACTGACAGGGTTGAAGTATTATCTCTACCTATACTAGGATTGAACTCTGGACTTTCAGGTTAGCGAGCAAGTGTCTAACTCACTGAGCCACTATGGCTCCCCTGAGGGAAATCATAAGATGTAAACTTCAATATGGTGGAATCTCATCTTATCATTTATAAAGAAGATCCTGCACTTCAGTTAATTATTTCAGAAAGAATAAGATAGCTTGCCAGGCAAGGTAACATACGCCCACTAGCAGCATTGAATTTGAAAAATAAATAGAGCAATAACTCAAGAAACAGTCATGAAAAATTGTCAAATTAGAACTTGACCACCATCTTATCTATTTCAATACTCATACCGAGTTTCATCAAATCTATTAAAAAATTGTAGCTTATTTTGCACCTACAAATATTTTTGACGCAATTTTACTAAGTCAAGGGCAATAACCCAAAAACCATTTGTTAAAAAAAGTCAGAAATTCAAACTTGACTAATGCTGATGCTTACACCAAGTTCCATCAAAATCCTTTGAAAATTAAAGCTTCTTATTGCAATAGAATTTTAATGCAATTTTACTAAGTCAAGGGCAATAACTTAAAACAATTCATTGAAAAACTGTCAAATTCAAACTTGACTGAGGCCTAATCAATTCCAATGCTCACACCATATTTCATCAACATCCTCTGAAAATTGGAGGATTTATTGCATCGAAACTAAAATTTTGACAAGATTTTTCTAAGTCAAGGGCAATAACTCAAAAACCGCTCATGCGATTATTTCTATTTTCGAACTTGACCGAGATATCATCAATATATTCATGTATACCAAGTTTCATTAAGATCGGATAAAAACTGTAGCCTCTATTGTGGATACAACCCAAATTTGACACGTTTTTACTAAGTCAAGGGCAATAACTCAAAAACCGCTCATGCGATTATTTCTATTTTCGAACTTGACCGAGATATCATCAATATATTCATGTATACCAAGTTTCATTAAGATGGGATAAAAACTGTAGCCTCTATTGTGGATACAACCCAAATTTGACACGTTTTTACTAAGTCAAGGGCAATAACTCAAAAACCGCTCATGCAATTATTTCTATTTTCGAACTTGACCGAGATATCCTTAATATATACATGTATACCAAGTTTCATTAAGATCGGATAAAAACTGTAGCCTCTATTGTGGATACAACCCAAATTTGACACGTTTTTACTAAGTCAAGGGCAATAACTCAAAAACCGCTCATGCGATTATTTCTATTTTCGAACTTGACCGAGATATCATCAATATATTCATGTATACCAAGTTTCATTAAGATGGGATAAAAACTGTAGCCTTTATTGTGGATACAACCCAAATTTGACACGTTTTTACTAAGTCAAGGGCGATAACTCAAAAACCGCTCATGCGATTAATTCTATTTTCGAACTTGACCAAGATATCATCAATATATACATGTATACCAAGTTTCATTAAGATAGGATAAAAACTGTAGTCTCTATTGTGAATACAACAAATGTGGACGGACGGACGGACAGACGGACAGGGGCAACGGCAATATACGTCCACATTTCCATGTGGGCGTATAAAAACACCCTGAAGGTTCTGAATTAGACTAAAAAAATAAAATTTATCAACTTTAAACCATGAACAGGGATCCCAGTGAACCCCCCGAAAAACTCACCATTCCAATTGAAGATCCTGGTAACACATCATGGAATTGATTTAATAATAATAACTTCCATAGTCTATCTAGTTCTTCACGAGGGTAGTCATTACTCCCCTTTATTGTTGCCATGGTAGCCAGGAATTCTACGTCATGTAGTAAAATCTCACACTTACGATTCTGTTTTTTCACCTTAACCACAAAATTATCACATTTTATTTTCAATACAGATAATTTCTTTTATATATATACATATAATATTATTTATTTCTCAATGGAAGTTATATACAATCAAATGTATCACATTTTAGTCTTAAAATCAGACTTGAGAGTTGTCTGCAATCAGCTAACCAATAGATTAAATCACACCTCAGCCAGAACAGATCTGGGCTTCGTTTCACTGAAAGCTCAGGAAGTAAACATTAATAAAATACCACACTTGTCACTATATGACCTCCATTGATCCATCATCAATCATGAACTTATTATTCCCGTTTGGAGAGGTTACCAGTTTGGAGAGGTTACCAGTTTGGAGGGGTTACCAGTTTGGAGGGGTTACCAGCTTCGAGATGTTGCCAGTTTAGAGAGTTTGTCAGTTTAGAGAGGTTATCAGTTTGGAGGGGTTACCAGTTTGGAGGGGTTACCAGCTTAGAGATGTTGCCAGTTTAGAGAGTTTGTCGGTTTAGAGAGGTTGTCAGTTTAGAGAGGCTATCAGTTTAGAGAGGTTACCAGTTTGGAGGGGTTACCAGTTTGGAGGGGTTACCAGCTTAGAGATGTTGCCAGTTTAGAGGGGTTGCCAGTTTAGAGAGGTTGCCAGTTTAGAGGGGTTGCCAGTTTAGAGAGGTTGCCAGTTTGGAGAGGTTGCCAGTTTAGAGAGGTTGCCAGTTTAGAGGGGTTGCCAGTTTAGAGAGGTTGCCAGTTTAGAGAGGTTGCCAGTTTAGAGAGGTTGCCAGTTTAGAGAGGTTGCCAGTTTAGAGAGGTTGCCAGTTTAGAGAGGTTGTCAGTATAGAGAGGTTGTCAGTTGTCAGTTTAGAGAGGTTGCCAGTTTAGAGAGGTTGTCAGTTTAGAGAGGTTGTCAGTTGTCAGTTTAGAGAGGTTATCAGTTTAGAGAGGTTGCCAGTTTAGAGAGGTTGTCAGTTGTCAGTTAAGAGAGGTTATCAGTTTGCCAGTTTAGAGGGGTTGTCAGTTTAGAGAGTTTGCCAGTTTGGAGGGGTTGTCAGTTTAGAGAGTTTGCCAGTTTGGAGAGGGTGTCGGTTTAGAGAGGTTGCTGGTTTAGAGAGGTTGTCAGTATAGAGAGGTTGTCAGTTGTCAGTTTAGAGAGGTTGCCAGTTTAGAGAGGTTGTCAGTTTAGAGAGGTTGTCAGTTGTCAGTTTAGAGAGGTTATCAGTTTAGAGAGGTTGCCAGTTTAGAGAGGTTGTCAGTTGTCAGTTTAGAGAGGTTATCAGTTTGCCAGTTTAGAGGGGTTGTCAGTTTAGAGAGTTTGCCAGTTTAGAGAGGTTGTCAGTTTAGAGTGGTTATCGGTTTAGAGAGGTTGTCAGTTTAGACAGGTTGTCAGTTTAGACAGGTTGTCAGTTTAGAGTGGTTATCGGTTTAGAGAGGTTATCATTTTAGAGAGGTTGTCGGTTTAGAGAGGTTGTTGGTTTAGAGAGGTTGCCAGTTTAGAGAGGTTGTCGGTTTAGAGAGGTTGTTGGTTTAGAGAGGTTGTTGGTTTAGAGAGGTTATCAGTTTAGAGAGGTTGAAGAAAATATAAATTTTTCACCTCAGCATGAGTGGTGTATGTACCATTGTGCATTTCAAGATAGAGTTCCCCAGACCATGTACACAGGTTACCACTGTCTTCTTTCTCCACATCAGTAAAATACTGGTTAGGGGAAGCCATCTTTATTCTGAAAATACAATTATATTTATAAAGTCTTTAATTCGGTAAAATACTAGTTAGGGGAAGCCATCTTTACTCTGAACATACAATTATACTTATAAACTTTTTAATTCAGTAAATTATTGGTTAGGGGAAGCCATCTTTACTCTGAAAATACAATTATACTTATAAAGTCTTTAATTCAGTAAAATACTGGTTAGGGGAAGCCATCTTTACTCTGAAAATACAATATACTTATAAAGTCTTTAATTCTGTAAAATACTGGTTAGGGGGAAGTCATCTTTACTCTGAAAATACAATTATACTTATAAAGTCTTTAATTCTGTAAAATACTGGTTAGGGGAAGCCATCTTTACTCTGAAAATACAATTATACTTATAAAATCTTTAATTCTGTAAAATACTAGTTAGGGGGAAGTCATCTTTACTCTGAAAATACAATTATACTTATAAACTTTTTAATTCAGTAAAATACTGGTTAGGGGAAGCCATCTTTACTCTGAAAATACAATTATACTAATAAAGTTTTTAATTCAGTAAAATATTATAGTTAGGGGAAGCCATCTTTACTCTGAAAATACAATTATATTTATAAAGTCTTTAATTCAGTAAAATACTGGTTAGGGGAAGCCATTTTTACTCTGAAAATACAATTATACTTATAAAGTTTTTAATTCAGTAAAATAATATAGTTAGAGGAAGCCATCTTTACTCTGAAAATACAATTATACTAATAAAGTTTTTAATGCAGTAAAATACTGGTTAGGGGAAGCCATTTTTAAGCTTGAATAAATTTGATAATATAACAGGATGTAAAACTTCATTTCCGTTAGAGGCCATGCTATTATTGACCAATCATTTATCTTTACTCAGTAATAGTTACACCATATCACTAATTCCTCCAACAGGAAAAACCAATTAAATATATACTATTGTCCTGTTGTCTTGAAGTTTCAGCTAAATAATTTCTTTAGAAACACTTCAGTAGTTTATGATCACATATTTCATGTCTTTTCTCATCTAAGATAAAACATGCAGAACAAGATAAAGAAAATAGAAATTAAGGTTGTCTCCACTCTACTTACTTTGGAAGTCCATCTACATTTTCCATTCTTTCAAGTTTATTGACCATTTCTTCACTGGAAGTACACAAATTCAGTAGACTTGATTATTAAGTATCTAAGGTTTTTTTTTTAAGGAATTTGATCAAGAGGTTTGTTTTAAGAGGGTTTTTTAGGAATTTGATCGAGAGGTTTGTTTAAAGAGGGTTTTTTAGGAATTTGATCAAGAGGTTTGTTTAAAGAGAGTTTTTAGGAATTTGATCAAGAGGTTTGTTTAAAGAGAGTTTTTAAGGAATTTGATCAAGAGGTTTGTTTAAAGAGGGTTTTTAGGAATTTGATCAAAAGGTTTGTTTAAAGAAGGTTTTTTAGGAATTTGATCAAGAGGTTTGTTTAAAGAGGTTTTTTAGGAATTTGATCAAGAGGTTTGTTTAAAGAGAGTTTTTAAGGAATTTGATCAAGAGGTTTGTTTAAAGAGGGTTTTTTAGGAATTTGATCAAGAGGTTTGTTTAAAGAAGGTTTTTTTTAGGAATTTGATCAAGAGGTTTGTTTAAAGAGGGTTTTTTAGGAATTTGGTCAAGAGGTTTGTTTAAAGAGGGTTTTTTAGGAATTTGATCAAGAGGTTTGTTTAAAGAGAGTTTTTAAGGAATTTGATCAAGAGGTTTGTTTAAAGAAGGGTTTTAAGAAATTTGATCAAGAGGTTTGTTTAAAGAGAGTTTTTAAGGAATTTGATCAAGAGGTTTGTTTAAAGAGGGTTTTTTAGGAATTTGATCAAGAGGTTTGTTTAAAGAGAGTTTTTAAGGAATTTGATCAAGAGGTTTGTTTAAAGAGTTTTTTTTAGGAATTTGATCAAGAGGTTTGTTTAAAGAGGGTATTTTTAGGAATTTGATCAAGAGGTTTGTTTAAAGAAGGTTTTTTTCGGAATTTGATCAAGAGGTTTGTTTAAAGAGTTTTTTTTTAGGAATTTGATCAAGAGGTTTGTTTAAAGAGGGTATTTTTAGGAATTTGATCAAGAGGTTTGTTTAAAGAGGGTATTTAGGAATTTGATCAAGAGGTTTGTTTAAAGAGTTTTTTTTTAGGAATTTGATCAAGAGGTTTGTTTAAAGAGGGTATTTTTAGGAATTTGATCAAGAGGTTTATTTAAAGAGGTTTTATAAGAATTTGATCAAGAGGTTTTTTTTAAAGAGGGTTTTTAAGAAATTTGATCAAGAGGTTTGTTTAAAGAAGGTTTTTAGGAATTTGATCAAGAGGTTTGCTTAAAGAAGGTTTTTAGGAATTTGATCAAGAGGTTTGTTTGAAGAGGTTTTTAAGAAATTTGATCAAGAGGTTTGTTTAAAAGAGGGTTTTTAAGAAATTTGATCAAGAGGTTTGTTTAAAGAGGGTTTTTAAGAAATTTGATCAAGAGGTTTGTTTAAAGAGGGAATTAAGGAATTTGATCAAGAGGTTTGTTTAAAGAGGTTTTACAGGAATTTGATCAAGAGGTTTTTTTAAAAAAGGTTTTTTTTAGGAATTTGATCAAGAGGTTTGTTTAAAGAGGTTTTTTAGGAATTTGTTCAAGAGGTTTGTTTAAAGAGGGTTTTTAGGAATTTGTTCAAGAGGTTTGTTTAAAGGGTATGTTTGTGTGTTCCAAACCAAAATGTAACAGATATAGTCCACTCATTCTAGGTGTGACTGGATGTACCATTTTTATCTCAAACCATCGTTTATACTTACGTTGGTCCGTTACCACCATCACCGTAACCATAGAGATAACAACTCCGCCCTGATCTACCTTTATCACCATAATTCTTTAACGTGTATAATAACTACAATAAATTATGAATACTAGTAAAAGATGAATATATATACTATTATTGGCCGTCTTTTAAAACTAATTAATGCAAGTTGAAACAACTAAAGTAAAAGTAAATTTAGAAATAACTAATGTAATAGTAAAGTTAAAAATAACTAAAGTAAAAGCAAAGTTGGAGTTAAAAATAACTAAAGTAAAAGTAAAGTTGGAGTTAAAAATAACTAAAGTAAAAGCGAAGTTAACTAGAACTGTGAACAGCTCCGAGCGTGGCAGCGATCCATTATTTAACATTTCAATTTCGATGTTTTAGAGTTAAAAAAAAAATTGTAACAGGCGATTAACAAGAACAATTTGAACATGATGTGAGGAAATGTTTTTACTGATATAATCATGGTCAATGAATGAGTACTCCCTTCGGAAGTGTAATGTTGAACAAGTTGACTGTAACCACATGTTTTAAAATAATCCACTATAGACAATGGACCTTCCAATTTGTTTAGATTAAAACCACTCATAGTAACATAATCTGAACTTGATCCAACTAATAATCTCTGTAACATCTGGAGAAATAAATCTATTGGATAAAGGGGTGGTCTTTAGATAACAATGACGTAAAAAAAAAGGCAAGAGATGTTTACCACAAGTGGCAAATATCAAAATGCTGTTAAAATGGCTATATGTCACGCGTGGTAAAAATAAAATACATAAAATAAGTATATTTGAATACAAACTTTTTCGGGCATGCAATTTGATGATAATAACTGTCATATAAATATTCCGGTAAATGATGGTTAAAATTAAACGTTACTAAACTATAAAATGAAAGTAGGATTTTGAAGGTCAGGGTCAGTTTAGACCTCAAGGACGCTATGTGATGTTTATATATCATATCGAATTGACCGGACCTTATTAAATTTAGTATGCCATAATAATTTTTTGTCTATAAATTAAATAACTCTTCTGCTAAATCTAGTGTTGCTATCGCCGACCACAAAGGAGCAAACAAGTGCAAACAATATACTAGAATGCAAATCATTAACGATTAACGAAAGCGGTTTGAAACTTCCAACAAAACTTCAATGCTCGAAATTTATAAGAATGGTACGGGTAAGAGAATCTTGTTGACAGGCAATTTACTTAAGATTAACATCTGAAAGACTGGAAACTACTAATTTTTTATAAATAAATTTAGGCATGAAAAGATTAACGAAACTGGCACGAGGTTGTAAACCATCATTGTATTTTGGAGAACGAAACGGAAAAAATAACCAACAGAACGGAACTGGGTTTAATCATGTTCCGTGCTGCAATGCAGATATACGCTCAGTATTTTGGGGAACGGAACAAGATATTATTTTTCGTTGGTAGACATTATCCTGGCCGAAAGGTCTGTTACTGTTGTTGTTTTCTTCCTGTCTAGTGGGGTTACGCGCCGCTGTCGGTTGCAAATCTCGTTGGCATGTCAGCCTAATGTAGGCCTAGGCCCTCAGAGTAAACCTTAGTCATGTTTAATGCGAGTGTTTGATGTCAAGTGAGAGAAAAGGAATTTGAATTGAAGTTTGTTATAAGTCGAGTAGACTAGATGATACGTCATAAAGAGAAACAGAGATTATGATTTTGTTCCGTTCCGTTCCACAAAAATAACATAAGAGGTATAAATCTGATTTCAGTGGAACTGAACAAGAATACACCCTGTACCGTTCTGTTGCGTTCTCCAATATAGTATCATCCGCCAAGAATTGCACTTGTACCTTCTAGAGCAGGGAATCCCGGACTCCGGTCTACCGGACAGATCCGACCTGGCCTTCGAAAAGATTCCATTCGGCCGACAAAAAGTTTTGAATTCAATTTTTTTCTAAAGGGTTAAGCATGATTTGGAAACAGTATGTAAATAAGGTAACGGGGAATGTAATGCTAGTACTCAGTGATCCGCAACCAAAATCCTTATATTTATAGGCCTAAACGACGAATTTATTAGGAACCCTTGTTCTCGAGCATTAACAGACAATTGTAGAAGAATCGACGGACGGACGGATGAACGAACGAGGGTGACGCAAGAGACCATCATTTCAAAATGCACAAAATCAGTCCTTTTTATATCTTTCTATGGAAAGAGGAAAACCCTCTCAGATGTTCCTTAAAAACGTGCCACTTATTATTACAATGAAGCCTATAACGACCTTGCTAAAATTACCACGAGTGGCAAATAGACAGTCCCGATTAACTCGACACAATTATCACTTAGGCCTTTTCTACTTTCAATTTTAAATTTTATAGTCAGGGGGCGGGAGGTCAAATAACATACAGCGCATCCTGACGTTATAATGATGGTATAGGGCCTACTCATTTTCTGAACTTGAAGAAAGGATTTTCAAGATTTGTATTTCAAGATTTGTATTTCCAGACTTGTATTTCAAGATTTGTATTTCAAGATTTATATTTCAAGATTTGTATTTCCAGACTTGTATTTCAAGATTTGTATTTCAAGATTTATATTTCAAGATTTGTATTTCCAGACTTGTATTTCAAGATTTGTATTTCAAGATTTGTATTTCCAGGCTTGTATTTCCAGACTTGTATTTCAAAATTTGTATTTCAAGATTTGTTTTTCAAGGTTTGTTTTTCAAAATTTGTTAAATCCGACAAGTTACTAATTTCGCAGTACAAATGTCCATTTGGGAGTAGTCCACTTATGGACTCTGTTCAAAACGTAGCGAAATTCCCCTTTCGTCTACGATTTTAACTAATTTGGGAGTACAAATGTCGATATTAATAAACAAATGTCCATTAAAGTCTACAAATGCTGAAATTTCATATCAAATGTTGAAAAATCAAACATATTTAAAAATTGCCGACAGAATTATGAATTTAGATAGTCATTAGAAGGTAATATGGAATCAAATATTTCACCTTCAACTAAAACAACATTAAATATTTTACAAACATTGCCTCGTTTGTTAGAAATAGAAAAACAGGACGAGAAAGATTATAATCTGTGTGTACAGTATTTACAGTGGGTGGGGAAAGATTTTAGTTTAGATATAGATCAGGTAGGGTCTGTTATTTCTAAAGAATCATTTTACATACCAGGTTCGTATCAGTTTATATTTGATATCAGTGATATAAAGGAAGAGGGCATTAGTTATTACAGTAAGAATAAGTTTAGAAACAATAACCTGGTATGGAGGTGTGTGGTAATGAGGAAGCGTGGTTATTTATGTATTGGTATTGGACTTTCATCAGATGACAATCCTAAACTAAACTACTGTATTATTGATTATACAATCAGTTTACTGAATATTAATAATGATAGTCAAACTATAACTAATAAAGGAAGTAATTGGAGATTTGAAAGAGGGAAATCATATTGGGGCTTTGTGTATCCTATAACCTGGTCTAAACTCTGTGATAAAAACCATGGTTATATAAATTCTAATAATCAGTTTGTGGTCCGATTCAATATACTAAAGATTGGAGAAATATCATGGGAATAGAGTTTAGTCAGTAAAATTACTAGAACCAATATTATAATCTCTATCTAAATTTATCCACTCTTTTATCTAATCAGTGTTCTGAATTTCATTATAAATCATGTGACATTTGAAATAGAGTTTAGTCAGTAAAATTACTAGAACCAATATTATAATCTCTATTTAAATTTACCCACTCTTTTATCTAATCAGTGTTCTGAATTTCATTATAAATCATGTGACATTTGATTGACAGCTAGTGTTTAGTTTCTAAGTTTTCTGGACTATCATCCTTTAAGATTAACAAGTTTGTTTATTTCTGTTTGATTCAGAATTGTACTATATCTTGGTATGTTTATTACTATTTGATTTTTTGTTAATAAATATGTAAATTCAGATCTATTTGTGATTATTATTTTAAGATGTACATGTATGTTGAATATACCTGTATATCATCACGTGTATATCGAATGATATTTTATTTCTGTTGAATATACCTGTATATCATCACGTGTATATCGAATGATATTTTATTTCTGTTGAATATACCTGTATATCATCACGTGTATATCGAATGATATTTTATTTCTGTTGAATATACCTGTATATCATCACGTGTATATCGAATGATATTTTATTTCTGTTGAATATACCTGTATATCATCACGTGTATATCGAATGATACTTTATTTCTGTTGAATATACCTGTATATCATCACGTGTATATCGAATGATATTTTATTTCTGTTGAATATACCTGTATATCATCACGTGTATATCGAATGATATTTTATTTCTGAAGAATTTAGTCATGTGACAGGATTTCAAACAGCCATTGACTGACCTCAATTTCAAATCTGATTTCTATACATTGTTGAATGACCTGTATATCATCAGGCGTATTTCGAGGGGGTGGGGGAGGGGCCTGGGTGCAATGCCACCCTGAAAAGATTTTTGTGATCAATTAGAGAGCGTCATTTGTTCTGCCCCCTTCACAGTAATGGATGCCTCCCCACCCCACCTCACCTCCCAGGTATACAGGCTGGCTACGGGTCTAATAATCAATATATTGACTTTGTGTATAAAAATAAGTCAGGATTTCTATTTGAGGAAATGACAATTCTTACCTCTTTAACTCTGGAGACCATATGATAGGAATCTCCTGGAGGAAAATGGGTCAGTACCTGGGACCCATCAATTCCACTCCACCAGAAAGTATGGTGCTAATTACAGGTAAACAAACAAACAGGTAAATAAAATATAGAGCAAGTCAACAAAAATAAACTACAAACTATAAACTAACATGCAAACATTCCAACTTCATCTCACCATTCTCAAAGTTAATCAAAACAAAACTAGATTATCAAAAATAACATAACTATATTTTACAAGGATAACAACTTCTACCATCTGGTCCTTTTGATCAAACCTCTTGGTATTGATTTTACAAGGATAACAACATAGGTTCTCAAGGATCCTTTCTACCAGCTGGTCCTTGGTCAAACCTCTTGGTATTGATTTTACAAGGATAACAACTTAGGTTCTCAAGGATCCTTTCTACCAGCTGGTCCTTGGTCAAACCTCTTGGTATTGATTTTACAAGGATAACAACTTAGGTTCTCTAGGATCCTTTCTACCAGCTGGTCCTTGATCAAACCTCTTGGTATTGATTTTACAAGGATAACAACATAGGTTCTCTAGGATCCTTTCTACCAGCTGGTCCTTTTGATCAAACCTCTTGGTATTGATTTTACAAGGATAACAACATAGGTTCTCTAGGATCCTTTCTACCAGCTGGTCCTTGGTCAAACCTCTTGGTATTGATCTTCCCTAAATTATCCGTACCCATTTACAGCTGGGTGGACTGGAATTATGAGGAAAGATGACTTATTCAAGGTCATCACAATTTCTCATTTCAACCTAAATTAGAGCTCATATCTATCATATTCTATAATAAGCCAATAGTTCAGCGATAAGTTCAAAATTTCTTGTAAATTTTTCAAATCTTTATCAAACATAAATGTCAATATCTTGCTGTAAAAATTATAAATTTTAATGAAATTGGAAGTCTAGTTGAAGAGTTTGAGTTAAACATTGACAATGAATGAGATAAAGTTTCTCAGGGGAGACAACTACAATATACCTGTTTGACTCGACATTCCATGGCATAATTATCTCCTGGAGGAAAGTGAGTCAAGATTGAAGTTCCGTTTAGACCTGACCACCAGAATGTATGATGCTGGAATGTAGAATAGAGCATGGTACTTCTTAGATCTTTATAATAGTTTCGAATCAATCCAGCAAAACGGTAAAAAAATTAGGAAACAGCGAATTCTTTAACGGATAAACCTGCTGCCATAAATAATAAAACAGAATCCTTATATAATCTGATAAATCAAACAAAACATTAAAATTTTAAACTTGGTCAATAAGAGTATATATTCATCAGTAGATATACCTGCTGTTATAAATAACATAACAGAATCCTTATATAATCTGATAAATCAAACAAAACATTAAAATTTTAAACTTGGTCAATAAGAGTATATATTCATCAGTAGATATACCTGCTGTCATAAATAATAAAACAGAATCCTAATATAATCTGATAAATCAAACAAAACATTAAAATTTTAAACTTGGCCAATAAGAGTATATATTCATCAGTTGATAAACCTGCTGTCATAAATAATATAACAGAATCCTTATATAATCTGATAAATCAAACAAAACATTAAAATTTTAAACTTGGTCAATAAGAGAATATATTCATCAGTAGATATACCTGCTACCATAAATAACATAACACAATCTTTATATAATCTGATAAATCAAACAAAACATTAAAATTTTAAACTTGGTCAATAAGAGTATATATTCATCAGTAGATATACCTGCTACCATAAATAACATAACAGAATCCTTATATAATCTGATAAATCAAACAAAACATTAAAATTTTAAACTTGGTCAATAAGAGTATATATTCATCAGTAGATATACCTGCTGTCATAAATAACATAACAGAATCTTTATATAATCTGATAAATCATAAAAACTTAGTAATTGTTAATAAAAATACAATTGTTTATTGAAAAACGCTTAATAAATTGATTAAGCATTTTTAAATAATGACTTAGTTTTGTGAGTTTTCCAGATTATATGAGATTCTGTTACTTTATGACACCAGGTAAGTTTACTGATGAATATATGGTCATATTGACCATTCTTAAGAACTGATAGTTTATGTCCATGCTAAGACACAGTATCCCTTTAACAAAATATGTGTGAGTGGAGGTGAGATAAATTCATGAAATCTAGTTATCAACAAAGTTCATAATTTCTCAGAAGCTGTTATCAAGATATTATAACATAAATATTCTACATTGAATTCTCTACAAAATATGTTACAAACTACTTCTTATACCTTGACTGAAATAGTCACTTTTCTTGTATCAAGGAAATTGTTTGTAAATACAGCCAATCAAAGTCCACGGAAGTCTTGAATACTAAGCCATAATGTTTACAATCTTTGTGTCACAGACTCTTGTTGGCAGGTTTCATTCTGTGATACAAGAATAGTGGCTATTATAGTCAAGGTATAAGATGAAGTGAAGATAATAATAGAATAAAACATCAAAACTTACAGGAAATTTATTGAAGATATTCCACGAGAGTTTCTGGGTGAGAAATCTAGAGATTCCACATTGTTCCATTATCTGAGGCAGTTGAGCAGAATAACCAAACGTATCCGGCAACCAAAACTAGTTAAATAAATACCAATATTAATATAGACAAGTCACAGTGTAGCTTGTTAAAAATCATAACAGTTTAAGATTCGTTATCTGAAGAGTGTCAAAATGGAAGTGGCAAATTCGGTTCAATATTTCATGAGCTTGTTTCAAGAAATTTACATTTCCTATCATTCAGTGCAAGTAATGATGGAGAGATGTCATGAATGACAATTGTCTGTAATTAGTAGGCCCTATGTAATTAGAATGGTTGGGATCAACATTGTATCCAAGTTTTCAAAATTCATGAATTTATGTGTTTTGGAAAACATCTACCGATTTGTCACCCAATCTCTCAAGTTTTCAAGGCACATTACCTGATTTTTATCACGACCTGTACACATGTATCAAACTTGGGTCAAAACTTTCAGATTTATCAAAAGTCAAAAGTCTAAGAAAATACTCTGATTGGCCTACAAAATTAAATACATTTCAATGATTGACCAATCAGAAGACTGGAACAACTAAATACTACTTACCTCTTTACAAGTTATTCCAAATTCTTTTTGAAAATATCGTTGTCCATAAAGAAACTGTCGAACAAAAGCTTCCCCACTTGGAATGTTACCATCCTGTATAACAAACACAATTAAATCATACTTACTAAACTATGGAATATCACCATGTATTGGGCAATGAGGGAAAATATAATATTGAAAGAGCTGATGAAGAAGGTAGACTTAATGTGGTGCTGAACTTTATTTTATTTCAGTTTGTCCAAGAATCTTTAATATCCACAGACAACTGGGAGTAAAACAACTATATTTTACATATATGCACAGCTTTATGGAACAACAATCACTGGTCAAAGTTTATGCGACGTTCGGCGTGTTTCCCCCGCCGTCCTCAGGCACAGAATGCCGAAACGTCGCATAAACTTTAACCAGTGATTGTTGTTCCATAAAGCTGTGCATATATATCGTATTCACAATTGCTAAATGCCATTTAAAAACTATATTTTACAAGAATAATAATTTAGTTTCACAGTTAAGGATCCTTTCTACCAGCTGGTCCTTGGTCAAGCATCATGGCTTTGATCCGGATTATCAATACCCAGTTGGGGGGGGGGGGGCTGAAATTATGATTGAAGAGGTCATTGGACTTTACACGCCGATCAAGATTTGGTATGGAACCTTATAATTATCACAATATATTGATGTAGAATTATTTGATATAGATAGTTCCATGTATGTCTTTGATCAAACCTCTTGGCATTGATCTTTCCCAGATTATCTGTACCCATTTACAGCTGGGTGGACTGGAATAATGAGTGAAGATGACTTATTTAATTGAGTTTTTAGAAACCACAAAAACTGCGTTGGACATCTCGAGTCATTGAGAACAGAAATCAGACTGGTTTTGATTCTTCCCACTTTGGAATTTTTGATCATTTGACATAGTGAAAGAATGGCTTATGGCTGAATGCATCATTTTGTTTCCCTTGCTCCGCCCCCTCCCTTTATGTTACCTAGTAACACAATTGATTGGCAGGAATATTTAAATCTCACCATCTCCACCCAGGTTCCTCCCACTGGAATAAACTGACCATTTTTAACAAATTTAACAATATCTTTATAAACAGAGGGGTATCTTTCTTTCACCCACTCGTATTGCTGGGCCTAGAATTAACAAATATAAAATATTTCAAGGTTTAGTTAGAGTTACCTACCCTTAGATAACAATCTTTATAATTTCTACCAGGAGCCGCGGTGGCTCAGTGAGCTAGACGCTTGCCCGCTAACCTGAGGGTCCTGGGTTCAATCCCGGCAAAGGTCGAGAATAACCTTCGGATTTTTTCAGCCCAGTTTCCCCTTGTCAGTTATGCAGGTTGGAGGAAAAATAGAAAAAGCGTCTAGTTGTTCTGATGGACAATAAACCGAGGCCTCGTGTGCTACAGGCTGTGCACGTTAAATATCCCACGACAGTTGGAAATCGAAAAAGAGTAGGCTAATGCCGCTGTCCTGGCAAAATTTCCCTCATAGCACACTGCATGGCGTTGCCCGTCTTCATTAGTCTATAAGGTTCAGAAAAGTTGGATGTAAAACTCGATTCATTTCATTTTTCATTTTATTTTTCATTTCATTTTTCATTTCATTTCATTTTTCATTTTTTCATTTCATTTTTCATTTCATTTTTTCATTTCATTTTTCATTTTTTCATTTCATTTTATTTCATAATTCCTACCAGTGGAGATCAATCAGTAGATCGTTAAGGAGATCGATTAGAATTTCATCAAATATGTTGCAGGATCAATTAATTAATTTAAAAACAGAATGCTTTCTAAATAGAAGTTCACAGAATTCAAATTCTGGTTAAACATCTACAATTTTACATCCTTCTCTTCTACACCTTATTGCCTAATGAAGACAGACTGTTTGTAATAGAAATGAAATGAATGGAGTTTTACATCCTACTCTTCTGAATCTTATGGTCTAATGAAGACAGACTGTTTATAATAGAAATGACGACAGTCTATAATTGGAACAGACAAGAACTCACATCATTATTGATGACATCTTTCTGTACTTGTCTGATTAGTACAGAAAAATCGACCAAAATGAATGGAGTTTTACGTCCTTCTCTGCTAACAAAGAAGGTGTGTTTTGCAGGTGTGAGTTTTGTTCTGTATAAAAATTAAAATCTATAATTACCTGTGAACATGTAAATGTCATATGAGGATATTTCTCTAACAATCGTAGAGTACAAGTCCAACTTCGCGCACATTTTCTTATAGTTTCATCGTAAGTCCATAACCAAGCTGAAATAAAACAATAATTTATCCTTTAACATCTTCATAATGTGGCGCCATTACAAACTTCATCTTATACCTTGACTACAATAGCCTTAACCTTTAACAACATCTTAATAATGTGGCACCATTACAAACTTCATCTTATACCTTGACTACAATAGTCTTAACCTTAAACAACATCTTAATAATGTGGCGCCATTACAAACTTCATCTTATACCTTGACTACAATAGCCTTAACCTTTAACAACATCTTAATAATGTGGCGCCATTACAAACTTCATCTTATACCTTGACTACAATAGCCTTAACCTTTAACAACATCTTAATAATGTGGCGCCATTACAAACTTCATCTTATACCTTGACTACAATAGCCTTAACCTTTAACAACATCTTAATAATGTGGCGCCATTACAAACTTCATCTTATACCTTGACTACAATAGCCTTAACCTTTAACAACATCTTAATAATGTGGTGCCATTACAAACTTCATCTTATACCTTGACTACAATAGCCTTAACCTTTAACAACATCTTAATAATGTGGTGCCATTACAAACTTCATCTTATACCTCGACTACAATAGCCTTAACCTTTAACAACATCTTAATAATGTGGCACCATTACAAACTTCATCTTATACCTTGACTACAATAGCCTTAACCTTTAACAACATCTTAATAATGTGGCGCCATTACAAACTTCATCTTATACCTCAACTACAATAGCCTTAACCTTTAACAACATCTTAATAATGTGGCGCCATTACAAACTTCATCTTATACCTCGACTACAATAGCCTTAACCTTTAACAACATCTTAATAATGTGGCGCCATTACAAACTTCATCTTATACCTTGACTACAATAGCCTTAACCTTTAACAACATCTTAATAATGTGGTGCCATTACAAACTTCATCTTATACCTTGACTACAATAGCCTTAACCTTTAACAACATCTTAATAATGTGGTGCCATTACAAACTTCATCTTATACCTTGACTACAATAGCCTTAACCTTTAACAACATCTTAATAATGTGGTGCCATTACAAACTTCATCTTATACCTTGACTACAATAGCCTTAACCTTTAACAACATCTTAATAATGTGGCGCCATTACAAACTTCATCTTATACCTTGACTACAATAGCCTTAACCTTTAACAACATCTTAATAATGTGGCGCCATTACAAACTTCATCTTATACCTTGACTACAATAGCCTTAACCTTTAACAACATCTTAATAATGTGGCGCCATTACAAACTTCATCTTATACCTTGACTACAATAGCCTTAACCTTTAACAACATCTTAATAATGTGGCGCCATTACAAACTTCATCTTATACCTTGACTACAATAGCCTTAACCTTTATCAACATCTTAATAATGTGGCGCCATTACAAACTTCATCTTATACCTTGACTACAATAGCCTTAACCTTTATCAACATCTTAATAATGTGGTGCCATTACAAACTTCATCTTATACCTTGACTACAATAGCCTTAACCTTTAACAACATCTTAATAATGTGGTGCCATTACAAACTTCATCTTATACCTTGACTACAATAGCCTTAACCTTTATCAACATCTTAATAATGTGGCGCCATTACAAACTTCATCTTATACCTTGACTACAATAGCCTTAACCTTTAACAACATCAGAAATTAACAGCAACAATCAACATATCAGAAAGTAATTATAGTAAAATAACTCTATCTAACCTGTATCTATATGAGAATGACCCATGGCGTATATTGTATGTTGACTGTCTCCATTCTTCTGGTTAAAAAAAACATCAGCTATTTCCTTGGCTCTAGAATAACATTTAACATCCTAAATTGAATGTTTGAGTTAGATGACTAATACAATACAAATTTTGTAATGAAACAGATTGTTCTTAGAATAGAATGAGATAAGGTGAAAACTTCTAAGACTACTGTTGAAACGGTTAATCAGTTAACAGATTCCGGGTAGGATTCAACGGTTACCCGGGCCTGATTTGAGATTATCGGTTAATCGTCAAATTTATAAGATGTTAAAAGAGGGCATTATCTATGACAGAAATGTCCGTGTAATAAACATTTAAAAAAACAGTTATCAAGCCTCTTTTTTTCTTTATAAACTTACTCAATAACTGGGTCTGGATGATTGAGTCTATCTTGTCGGCAGTAATGCTGTCGTGTGCACCGTTCTCTTAATGAGGTTAACCAATAGAAACCATACATTGAAACCATACAGTTTCCCTTACATGACAAAACTGATATCTAAATCCTTTGTTTGAGACAATACTGTCAGTGTATTTCTCTTCTCTTTGATAATTGCCAATAACAGCTCTAAAACTAGCTCAAGTCTTCGATGGTTGGCCCTACTGGAGTTTAGTTCGCACAGTTACCACTGCAAATGCGTTTTAACCTAATTTTATACAGGTATAAGCGCTTAAATTACTAACTGGGATTAACCGGGTATACTAACGGTTATTGCGGAAAATCACTAACCGTTTCAACACTATCTAAGACTATATCTAAAACATCCTAGCACTAAGATTGTGTTTAGAATAGAATAAGTATCACTGACATCTATAGTATTAATTATTATATTGACAGTGATAGTAGTAATATAAATAATAAAAGATAAATACCTATTGTAAGAACTATCACTGATGTCTATAGTATTAATTATTATATTGACAGTGATAGTGGTAATATAAAAAAATAAAAGATAAATACCTATTGTAAGAACTATCACTGATGTCTATAGTATTAATTATTATATTGACAGTGATAGTAGTAATATAAATAATAAAAGATAAATACCTATTGTAAGAAGAACTATCACTGATGTCTATAGTATTAATTATTATATTGACAGTGATAGTAGTAATATAAATAATAAAAGATAAATACCTATTGTAAGAACTATCACTGATGTCTATAGTATTAATTATTATATTGACAGTGATAGTAGTAATATAAATAATAAAAGATAAATACCTATTGTAAAAAACTATCACTGACGTCTATAGTATTAATTATTATATTGACAGTGATAGTAGTAATATAAATAATAAAAGATAAATACCTATTGTAAGAACTATCACTGATGTCTATAGTATTAATTATTATATTGACAGTGATAGTAGTAATATAAATAATAAAAGATAAATACCTATTGTAAGAAGAACTATCACTGATGTCTATAGTATTAATTATTATATTGACAGTGATAGTAGTAATATAAATAATAAAAGATAAATACCTATTGTAAGAACTATCACTGATGTCTATAGTATTAATTATTATATTGACAGTGATAGTAGTAATATAAATAATAAAAGATAAATACCTATTGTAAGAACTATCACTGATGTCTATAGTATTAATTATTATATTGACAGTGATAGTAGTAATATAAATAATAAAAGATAAATACCTATTGTAAGAAGAACTATCACTGATGTCTATAGTATTAATTATTATATTGACAGTGATAGTAGTAATATAAATAATAAAAGATAAATACCTATTGTAAGAAGAACTATCACTGATGTCTATAGTATTAATTATTATATTGACAGTGATAGTAGTAATATAAATAATAAAAGATAAATACCTATTGTAAGAAGAACTATCACTGATGTCTATAGTATTAATTATTATATTGACAGTGATAGTAGTAATATAAATAATAAAAGATAAATACCTATTGTAAGAACTATCACTGATGTCTATAGTATTAATTATTATATTGACAGTGATAGTAGTAATATAAATAATAAAAGATAAATACCTATTGTAAGAAGAACTATCACTGATCTATAGTATTAATTATTATATTGACAGTGATAGTAGTAATATAAATAATAAAAGATAAATACCTATTGTAAGAACTATCACTGATGTCTATAGTATTAATTATTATATTGACAGTGATAGTAGTAATATAAATAATAAAAGATAAATACCTATTGTAAGAAGAACTATCACTGATGTCTATAGTATTAATTATTATATTGACAGTGATAGTAGTAATATAAATAATAAAAGATAAATACCTATTGTAAGAACTATCACTGATGTCTATAGTATTAATTATTATATTGACAGTGATAGTAGTAATATAAATAATAAAAGATAAATACCTATTGTAAGAACTATCACTGATGTCTATAGTATTAATTATTATATTGACAGTGATAGTAGTAATATAAATAATAAAAGATAAATACCTATTGTAAGAACTATCACTGATGTCTATAGTATTAATTATTATATTGACAGTGATAGTAGTAATATAAATAATAAAAGATAAATACCTATTGTAAGAACTATCACTGATGTCTATAGTATTAATTATTATATTGACAGTGATAGTAGTAATATAAATAATAAAAGATAATACCTATTGTAAAAAAACTATCACTGATGTCTATAGTATTAATTATTATATTGACAGTGATAGTAGTAATATAAATAATAAAAGATAAATACCTATTGTAAGAAGAACTATCACTGATGTCTATAGTATTAATTATTATATTGACAGTGATAGTAGTAATATAAATAATAAAAGATAAATACCTATTGTAAGAAGAACTATCACTGATGTCTATAGTATTAATTATTATATTGACAGTGATAGTAGTAATATAAATAATAAAAGATAAATACCTATTGTAAGAACTATCACTGATGTCTATAGTATTAATTATTATATTGACAGTGATAGTAGTAATATAAATAATAAAAGATAAATACCTATTGTAAGAAGAACTATCACTGATGTCTATAGTATTAATTATTATATTGACAGTGATAGTAGTAATATAAATAATAAAAGATAAATACCTATTGTAAGAACTATCACTGATGTCTATAGTATTAATTATTATATTGACAGTGATAGTAGTAATATAAATAATAAAAGATAAATACCTATTGTAAGAAGAACTATCACTGATGTCTATAGTATTAATTATTATATTGACAGTGTATAAAGCTTGATAGCCTCTTTCTGTATCGTCTGACAATTCCTGAAATCATAGAAATATACAAATCAGAAACCATTAAGATAAATAAATAGAAATATTTAAAAAAAAAATGTGCAGATATCAGGAAATGGTTAATAAATACTTTATTCCTATGACTATGATTAAATGTAAAATTTACCAGACTTCAAAATCAAATAACATTTAGTAATTTGTAAACAGGTTAATTTGTGAACAGATCAATTTGTAAACAGAACAATTTGTAAACAGATCAATTTTTAACAGAACAATTTGTAAACAGATCAATTTGTAAACAGAACTATTTGTAAACAGAACAATTTGTAAACAGAACAATTTGTAAACAGATCAATTTGTAAACAGATCAATTTGTAAACAGAACAATTTGTAAACAGAACAATTTGTAAACAGAAAAAATTGTAAACAGAACTATTTTTTAACAGAACAATTTGTAAACAGAACATAAACCCTTGTAGGTTTCTAAAATTATTAACTATTTATAACTATTTACCTTGGCCATATCGTGAAGTATTTCAATGTCCATCATTAACCTATAAACTTGACGATCAAACACGGCCAACTCAGCTTGTTGTAACGTAAACATCTTCTTAAAATCTGGCCGATTTATCATTCCATTTAAACCACAGCCCAATAATCCATTACAAGCCATTTCTATATACAATATTTCTACAGCAGGCGGACCACTACCGGTACTATAATATATACATCAAATATTAACCTTCTGGACTCTCTATGTGGATATCAAATTCTATTTCTATAAAATAAAATAAATTCTCACCATGGAGAGCCAGGTAGTTGAAGAGGATATGATATTCTATTTTCATCACTCAGACCACGGTTGTGTTCTCCACTCAAACCCTGCAATAGAACAGAATCTATAGTTACCTCCCTTGTTTAAAACTCAGCTCAGTTGCTAGTTAGCTAGTCTTTGTGTAGTATTTTGTTGTTTTCTCTTGAATGGACTCTTTCATGTCATTATGTACTAAAGGCAGTGCAAGAAATAAGAGGCTCGTTACCTCCCTTGTTTAGTTACAAGAGGCTCATTACCTCCCTTGTTTAGTTACTAGACTCATTACCTCCCTTGTTTAGTTACTAGAGGCTCATTACCTCCCTTTTGTAGTTACTAGACTCATAACCTCCCTTGTTTAGTTACTAGACTCATTACCTCCCTTGTTTAGTTACTAGACTCATTACCTCCCTTGTTTAGTTACTAGAGCTCATTACCTCCCTTGTTTAGTTACTAGACTCATACCTCCCTTGTTTAGTTACTAGAGACTCGTTACCTCCCTTGTTTAGTTACTAGACTCATAACCTCCCTTGTTTAGTTACTAGACTCATTACCTCCCTTGTTTAGTTACTAGACTCATAACCTCCCTTGTTTAGTTACTAGACTCATTACCTCCCTTGTTTAGTTACTAAAACTCATACCTCCCTTGTTTAGTTACTAAAACTCATAACCTCCCTTGTTTAGTTACTAAAACTCATTACCTCCCTTGTTTAGTTACTAAAACTCATTACCTCCCTTGTTTAGTTACTAGAACTCATTACCTCCCTTGTTTAGTTACTAGACTCATTACCTCCCTTGTTTAGTTACTAGAGACTCATTACCTCCCTTGTTTAGTTACTAGAGACTCATTACCTCCCTTGTTTAGTTACTAGAGACTCATTACCTCCCTTGTTTAGTTACTAGAGACTCATTACCTCCCTTGTTTAGTTACTAGACTCATTACCTCCCTTGTTTAGTTACTAGAGACTCATTACCTCCCTTGTTTAGTTACTAGAGACTCATTACCTCCCTTGTTTAGTTACTAGAGACTCATTACCTCCCTTGTTTAGTTACTAGAGACTCATTACCTCCCTTGTTTAGTTACTAGAGACTCGTTACCTCCCCTTTTTTAGTTACTCAGATTTACCTCCCTTGTTTAGTTACTAGAGACTCATTACCTCCCAGTCGGACGTATTTGTTTAGTTACTAGAGACTAATTACTTCCCTTGTTTAGTTACTAGAGACTAATTACCTCCCTTGTTTAGTTACTAGAGACTCGTTACCTCCCTTGTTTAGTTACTAGAGACTAATTACCTCCCTTGTTTAGTTACTAGAGACTCATTACCTCCCTTGTTTAGTTACAGGAGACTCATTACCTCCCTTGTTTAGTTACTAGAGACTCATTACCTCCTTGTTTAGTTACAGGAGACTCATTACCTCCCTTGTTTAGTTACTAGAGACTCATTACCTCCCTTGTTTAGTTACTAGAGACTCATTACCTCCCTTGTTTGAACAAGGGTAGCTGAATGGTCAATGGTTGATGATTACCTGAACTGGTTCTCCGTTCCTCCAGATTAACGCCTCCGACTGTGAATTCCACATTAAATGTACTTCCTGTCCTGCCCAGTCGGACGGTATTTCTACTTCCAGTTTAAACCAGTGGGTAGACCATCTACAATATCAAAATTCAAACAAACATCACTTAAATCTAAACAGAACATACAGAAAATAAATCAGTTTTTAATGGACTATTAATTAGTAGGATGTACATTTGTAATATTTATAACAGTATTTTTTGATACATTATTCATTTAATCTTTAGTAAAGGTGTTGGATAAAATAAACAAATTCTTATTTATTAATTGGAGCTACGTTTCAACCAGAGTTCTCTGGTCTTTATCAAGCAATGAAAAATAATAAAGACCACAGAACTCTGGTTGAAACGTTGTTCAAATAAGGTTAGTAATTGTATTCCATAAAAATTTGTTTAATTTTTTTACATTATTGATTATTGACCATTGGTGCCTTCTGCCTTGTCCAGTCCCTTTTCTTGATACATTATTAATTTGGAACATTCATGAGTAAATCAATTTGTAGACTTTGATATCCAGTGAAATTCTTCAGTTTATAAATAAACAAGATTCAATATAGTTATAGAAAATATAAACATTTCACTTTTATTGATCTTAAAAATTGATTTCAGTTTTGATTTCTGCTTCAGATTTAATAATCAGTGGTGTTTATAACAATAAATACAAAATTATACACTCAGGATTAGGACTTAACAATGAACCTGGAGGTGGGGAGGGGGAGCCATGGATGAGGCATGCCCCTGTCCAGCTCCTGTCCTATAGAATCACCTATGATAGTGATAAAGATGTAAATGAAAACTTACGTTGGTCCGAAAGATTGTCCAACCTGTGTAGGTTTAAATTTTTGACTAACAGCTTGTTGATATGAGATACGACCAGGTGCTGGGTAAGTTAAAATAGATTTTAAAGGATGCTTCTTAGGATATAATCTAAAATTAAACAAAACATTTTAATGTCCTGGCAAAGTTTCTATCATGACACCCTGCATGGGGTTGTCTGTCTTCATTAGCCCAGGTATACACTCCATTCATTTATATACGGTACCTTATAAAGTAAAACTTGGTAGACATAAATAAGTTTCTGATGTGTTAAAGAAACCAAGGTTACTGACCTACTTCTCAAGTTGATATCAGTAAAATGGTGAGAAGAAATAAATTTCTCTGCTCGTTCTAAAGTCGTTCTTTTATGTTTAAATGTTACATGTTCCATTTTTATTGTTTCTATCTGTAATTTTTATCCTTCTAGATCTCTAGCTTTTCTACCTGGAAAATATAAAATTTCTTTCATCTTGGTCCAACCTGCAGTTCACTTTACACGTTAGGGTGCATTAGTCAAAATTGTAGACAAAAGCGCTTTCACTTCGCTTCACTAAACTTTCCTATCTATAAAAGAGTCCATCAGCTTACAGTTGACAATATACTAGATTGACTACCAGCTATCTGATAGTTATTTGGATAGATATGACTGGGGGAAACTTGCTGACTCTATTCCCAGCCTCTGATAGCTATTGGAAGATATGACTGGGGGAAACTTGCTGACTCTATTCCCAGCCTCTGATAGCTATTTGGACAGATATGACTGGGGGAAACTTGCTGACTCTATTCCCAGCCTCTGATAGCTATTTGGACAGATATGACTGGGGGAAACTTGCTGACTCTATTCCCAGCCTCTGATAGCTAGGCCTATTTGGACAGATATGACTGGGGGAAACTTGCTGACTCTATTCCCAGCCTCTGATAGCTAGGCCTATTTGGACAGATATGACTGGGGGAAACTTGCTGACTCTATTCCCAGCCTCTGATAGCTAGGCCTATTTGGACAGATATGACTGGGGGAAACTTGCTGACTCTATTCCCAGCCTCTGATAGCTAGGCCTATTTGGACAGATATGACTGGGGGAAACTTGCTGACTCTATTCCCAGCCTCTGATAGCTAGGCCTATTTGGACAGATATGACTGGGGGAAACTTGCTGACTCTATTCCCAGCCTCTGATAGCTAGGCCTATTTGGACAGATATGACTGGGGGAAACTTGCTGACTCTATTCCCAGCCTCTGATAGCTAGGCCTATTTGGACAGATATGACTGGGGGAAACTTGCTGACTCTATTCCCAGCCTCTGATAGCTATTTGGTAAGATATGACTGGGGGAAAACTATATCCGGCTACGCTAAATACCAGAGCAGTAAGCACGTTGGGAATAGAGTCAGCAAATTTAGGACTATCCTGTACAGTACAGTTCCACTTTCAAAATTCAATATGACAATTCTTACAAATTATGTTCTGATGCCAGGCAAATTACAAAATATTAATTCATAAATCATTAATTTATAAATTTCGCATAAAATTATTTATTATGATGACGTGTTTACAAAAACAAGTTGGTAAATTGAAGACACCAAGTAACAAGTTATTAAAGACTTAAGGAGCAACGAACACGAATTTTGAAGCATCGGTGATTTCAGGGAGGGATAGTAGAGTAATTTTAATCATTTCCCTCCAACGTACTTTGATGACATTAAGGAGGAATGGAAAAATATTGAAAAAGGAATAAGATTGAAAATCGTTACCGGTTTTTCAAGATTTGTAAAGGGAGATAATTACTTTCCGTAGACGTTATTAACAGGACGGAAACAACCTCGATACAAATTGCTTCTAACATCCAGTCACACGATACGAATTTTGAATATACATGTATTGCTACAGCTGTAAAATGTTCTTGTCACTGTTAAGGTTTTCCTTGTCTATTAAGTCCTACTTACCTTAGTTATCTTTCACTGAAATCGAATCTTACTTCTTACTGCAAGTATAAGATGTCCCTTCTACAACTGAGTTTCCCCCGTCAGTGATGCAGGTCTGAGGGTCTGATATGGAAAAGCACCTAGTCATTCAGATGAGATAATAGACAGAGGCCCAATGTGCTACAAGCTGTGCATGTTAAAGATCCCTTGACAGTTGGAAATTGAAAATGCCGCTGTCCTGACAAAATTGCCTTCAATGCACACCACATGGCGTTGCCCATCTTCAATAGCCAAATAAGTGCAGAAGAGTGGGATGTAAAACTCCTCATTCATTTCATTACTTACAACTGAACAAACCTCTTTTCACCATTCAAAAGTTGACCTTCTAATATCAACATAAAAACAAAAGATAATTCTACAATGCCAGTTCCAGTGCTTTTATGAGTCAGGCTACTACCCACTACAGTCTACACTATCACAAGCTATAAATACAGGTGCAGAAAATCCCAGCAAACCACTGAAGTGCTAGTTTTTGTATCTCTACTTGTTTTAAAGGGGACCCGAGAGGTGATTTCGACATTATTGACCTCTATTATTATTCATGAGAGCTGGATTTTAAACTTACAACAGCTAGTCTTATTTATAAATATAGGCCACTGGTGATCGCCATGGTTTCAAGGTACTTTAACTATGTTTTACCTTGACCTGAAGATTTACTCTTATCTTGTTAGAAATATAATCTTATCAAAACAATATTAAAGGGATACTGTGTCTTAGATCTATACATAAAATGTTATTAAAGCTTTGACAACCTAAGAGTATTTCACATTATTACCTGCTGTCATAAATAATAAACAGAATCTTTATATAATCTGATAAATCAACAAAAGCTTAGAAATTTTATATTGGCAATAAGAGTATATATCACTAGTAGATCATACCTGCTGTCATAAATAACAACAGAATCTTTATATAATCTGATAAATACCTTAGAAATTTTAACTTGGCAATAAGAGTATATATTTCAGAAGATATACCTGCTGTCATAAATAATATAACAGAATCTTAAACTATAATCTGAACATAAACATTAAAATTTTAAACTTGGTCAATAAGAGTATATATTCATCAGTAGATATACCTGCTGCATAAATAACATAACAGAATCTTTATATAATCTGATAAATCAAACAAAACATTAAAATTTTAAACTTGGCCAATAAGAGTATATTATATTCATCAGTAGATATACCTGCTGTCATAAATAAAATAACAGAATCTTTATATAATCTGATCAATCAAAAAAGCGTTGTAATTATTAATAAAAATACAATTGATCAAGTGTTTTCAATAATTACTTAGTTTTGTGAGTTTTCCAGATTTTACAAGGGATTCTGTTACTTTATAGGCACCAGGTAAGTTCACTGATGAATATATACTCATATTGACCATTCTTGAGAACTAAAATTTTATGTTCATAGTAAGGCCCAGTATCACATTAATACATACAGTGCTGGTAGATAAACAGTAGTGGAATATTGAGTTTAGATAAAATATGGTTTCATTCACATTGTGTGCTCTTTATTCTTGACAGTATGCATTGTACAGGTGTGGTAGGGGGGGGGGGTGGCAGGGGAGAGAGTGATTTTAAGTGAAAGTGAAATTCAATTTGATCAACATAAAAAAATGACAACAATAATAATTATATATCAAATCTATTGATGTTTTTATTTCAAAATAAATATGTTTTTTTACAAAATATGTTTTTTTTATCACTATAGAACTAATATTTTTATTTATCAAAATTCTGGGTTAAAATAATAATAATATGGTGGAATTGACCCAAGTCTAAATAAACTTATTTTTACACTACAATATAATACTTCAGGGCCTTATTCTCGAAAATTTGAATATGATAACATCAAGATTTAAGAAAAACAGTTATCTGATTGGATAATAACTGAAGGTTAAAACTGATTGACCAATCCGATGACTGGAACTTTAAAATCATCTAAGTTTTCGAGAATAAAATGATTTCAAGTTTTCTTGACATCTGATTGGTCAATAACTTAAATCTGTTTTAAATTTAGGTTTATTATCCAATCAGATTACTGTATTTCTTTAAATGATTTCAAGTATTCTTGACATCTGATTGGTCAATAACTTAAATCTGTTTTAAATTTAGGTTTATTATCCAATCAGATTACTGTATTTCTTTAAAATCTGGGTTATATTTAAGTCAAGTTTTAGAGAATAAGGCCCCTGGTCTAACAACATGAATATCTAGTAGTCTATCAATATCAATATATATTGCTTTATAAACTTAATACTGTAAAACCTCATTATATAATAAATATTGATCAGTCTAGAGTAAATATATCAACTTTATAATATTATAAACCAAGGGCAGTCTTATATTTTGATTTTAAATAGATGACACATCTTGAATATGGTGGGTTTGAACATGTCTTAATAACCAATATTAAACTAGACCCATTTTCCCCTTTTAACATAGAAATGAAAAGAAACATTGTCTTATTAACCAATAGTCCACTATCCTTTCTTTTGTAGTCATAGAAACTAGAAAAAGCCTCTATTACAAACGATTTGATTTGATTAATGGAGATTTCCTAGAAAGATTCTAGGGCCAATTTTGATTGGTCAATATTAGATTATGAGAAATATTTTTCATCACTAGTATAACCAAACATTCTAGGAAGTAAGAGAAATGTGGGTGTGGTTTGAACACAATGGTGATGAAAAAGAACCTTGGTTTAGATTTCAGAATGTCAGTGGGATTTAATTAGTTGGGTATAAAAATTTAAAAAAGTTGAAAAAAGTAAAATATCTATATACTTAGAATAGATACTTATAGATAATGGTTAAACACCAGCTGAGAACTGTATCTTATACCTTGACTGCAATAGATATTGACTGTATAAAACAAGAATAATTGGTCTGTAAACACCGGCTGAGAACTGTGTCTTATACCTTGACTGCAATAGATATTGGCTGTATAAAACACCTGTAAAATTGGTTAACACGGCTGAGAACTGTGTCTTATACCTTGACTCAATAGATATTGGCTGTTAGAACTGGAAAGACATGTGGTTACAAACCAATAATACTAATGACACTAACAATTAATTCTTAAATATTCACCTATTTTTGTTTGAATGATACATTTTCAGTCCTGATAAAAATAAAAAACACAGAAATTATAAGAGTCTGGACAAAAAAAGGGGACATAATTCTAATGGCACTCGCTGGTCTATAAAATTTATCTCTATCATATTCTAATTGAAAATATATCTATTTATTACACAAGAAACAATACAGTAAGTTATCAAAGAGATAATGAGACAGAATTGGTTGGTAAATACTAAATATATCACTTTAAACAAACAAGCAAACCAATTTCTAATCAACCAGGTTCAAAAATCTCAGCAAGACCATTTTATTCTATAGGTAATGTAAGAAGTAAGTATAAGTCTGTATAATTTATACCTATAAATAAAGTGGACTGTTCCACACATGGTTGAGCAGACTCAGTTTTACTCTGAATTATAAACACTTCTTCATTTCAGGTATCTTGTTATTTAAAGTTGGTTTCCCTTATTTTCATATATACCATAATTGGACCGGTAATACTTATATTAATAGAAAATAGGTGTTCTAATGACTTGTAATTAGGCTAATTATGACGGGATTTCCCTCGGTAGGGTACTACCATAGTTATGTACGTCAAGTCTTAAATGTCATTGATCTTTTTTTTGATCATCCAGTCTGTAAATTCGGTACATAACCGGACGCTGTGGTTGTTAAGTATGCACGCATGCGTACTTGCCCACATTCCCTAATATTTTCCAAAACAACAATGGCATTTTGGTATTTCATTTATTATCTCACTTATAATAAAATACAAAATCAATTCTTATACACCTTCATATGACGTCATTTGGTCACTTGAACAAACATGGAGTCTAAATTTAGCGTTTCAAAGCAAGATCAGAGTCAAATGGATTCCACAAGCATTTCTACGTCCACATAGGTCTTTTGAACTTGAGAATACATGGATTATTCATTAGAAACCCCAAATAATCAATTTGTAAGCTTACTTTGGCTCTAATTAATGAGGGAAACCAACTTTAAGAAGTGTATATTCCCTTGTGTTATATCTAAACTATAAGTTGACGATAATACTGATCTGGTATATCACAGTTGAAATATATAATACATATTTTGAAACTTTGTTTGTCTCTGAACTTAATGATTTCAATTTAGAAGAGTTTGGTTTGAGTTGTATCTCTTCTTATTGGTTTTTTTGGGTTCAAACTTTTTTTTGTATAACTATTGTGTTGTATAACTAAATTGTTTCATTGTTATTGTGTTGTATAACTATTGTGTTGTATAACTAAATTGTTTTATTATTATTGTGTTGTATATCAATTGTGTTGTTTTACTATTGTATTGTTTTACAATTGTGTTGTTTTACTATTGTGTTATATTTTTATTGTGTTGTATTACTTTTGTGTTGTATTACTATTGTGTTGTATAATTATTGTGTTGTATAACAATTGTGTTGTATAACTGTTGTGTTGTATAACTATTGTGTTGTATAACTGTTGTGTTGTATAACTGTTGTGTTGTATAACTATTGTGTTGTACAGTTATTTTCACCCGCCATATCCCCAGCATATTTATCTTTCAGGAAATCACGTAACCTGTGCACCTCGACCCGAATCTCCTTTATTTTAGATGTCCATTGTGATACAGTTTCTTTTTCTAGATCTTCATCAATCCTTCCACTAGCTTCTTCATCTTCACTCTCTATCAAAATATAATCAAACATTGTTCTGGTTATTAGGATTGATATCTGGTAATATTGTAACACAATACACTTACTCAAGAATGAATGAATGAATAAATGAATAAATGAATAAATGAATAAATGAATAAATGAATAAATGAATAAAATGAATAAATGAATAAATAAATAAATAAATAAAGAAATAAATATATCACTGAATTCTAAGATTGAAAGAACAAATAAGTAACTGTATGATACCAGTTTATCATTTTTCAATTCCTATAAAAGCAACGATAATAAAGGGAACTTACTGATAACACCAAGTAATAGTGCTAAATTGGGATCCTCTCCCCTGGCTTGCTGTGTACAGACATTAACAATAGATTGTAATTCTGAAAAACACAATCCTAACTCCTGCATGAACCTACGCTGTTGTTTTAAATTCTCGTCAGTACATTTCAATTCGTACTGTTTCAGCTGCTCTTTTAGTATCAGATTCTGTTCCAGCAAATCTTGATGTTGGGAATTCAACTGAAATAAAATAATAAAATAAATGGAGTTTTTCATCCTACTCACGAAGATTGTTCACCTGTACCCCCGTCTGTTGTATATATCTTATATTATATTATTGTAATTATCCTCACAGAAGGGAAGAGATGGGAAGAGAAGTGAAGAGAAGGGAAGAGAAGTGAAGAGAAGTGAAGGGAGGAGAAGGGAAGAAGAGAAAAGAAGAGGGTGAGAGGCTAAAATCAATTAATTTAAGAAAACTGCTATAAATATCTATTCACCAACCTGTTTCATAGATTTCTTTATTTTAAAGATTAATTCGTCTTTCTTGGTTAGATCTTGGCGTAGAATTTCCACAGCTTCTTCTTCCTGTCCCACCCGCTCTGTAAACTGACGTAATTCTGTTTGATATTTCACTTCTTGGTGTCGTAGTTTACGATGAGTATCTTCTAACAACTGAAAATTAATTAATTTAAAACTGAAAACTGGATCTCCATCTACAAAAAAACAATTCTTAAAAACTTCTTTTTTTATAACATTCAATTATCACATCTTCACAATTCAAGCTATTAAACCAATCCCTTCAATCCCTTTTGTAAAATCTTCACAATTCAAGCTATTACAAATTTTATCTTATACCTTGATTTAAATAGCCACCTTTCTTGTATCACATCTTCACAATTCAAGCTATTACTAACTTCATACTTATACCTTGACTACAATAGTCACCTTTCTTGTATCACATCTTCACAATGTCAAGCTATTATAACTTTCTTATACCTTGACTACAATAGTCCCCTTTCTTTATCACATCTTCACAATGTCAAGCTATTAGGGTTTTCTTTTTCTTATCCCCTTTTTGACCTTTAAAATTTAAATTTCCAATTTTATTTTCCTTACAATCCACCACCCTTTCACAATGTCAAGCTATTAGGGACTTTTACTTATACCTTGATTTAATAGTCACCTTTCTTGTATCACATCTTCACAATATCAAGCTATTACAAACTTTATACTTATACCTTGACTGTAATAGCCACCTTTCTTGTATCACATCTTCACAATTCAAGCTATTATTTAACTTTATCTTATACCTTGATTTAAATAGCCACCTTTCTTGTATCACATCTTCACAATTCAAGCTATTACAAACTTTTTATACTTTAAATTAACCTTTTTTTGATTTTTGCAAATAGCCACCTTTCTTGTATCACATCTTCACAATATCAAGCTATTACTTACTTTATACTTATACCTTGACTACAATAGCCACCTTTCTTGTATCACATCTTCACAATGTCAAGCTATTACATACTTCCTCTTATACATCTTCACAATGTCAAGCTATTATGTGCTTTGTACTTATACCTTGACTACAATAGCCACCTTTCTTGTAAAATTAAATACAGCAATTTAATTTTATTGTGAGCGCTGGACCCTAAGTTTTTTTTAAACTCATATCTCCCAACCCTTGCAATAATCAACTTTACCTTTTTAGCTTTCTCTAAATCGATAGCAAATCGTTCTTTTTCTTCTCGAATATCTCGTAATTCTTCTTGAGATTTAAACAACGCAGCTGTTGTATCGTCCAACTTTAGTCTATCATTTTCTTCAGTCAGGGATTTTATTTTCTCCAGTAGATGGCGTTCTTTCTCGGACATTTCCCGTTGCTGAAATTCCCTCTGGGTTAAAACTTTGCGTGCATGTTTTAGTTTTCGTTCCAATTCGTTAATTTTGGTTTCCTTCAGGTTCATTTCTTCTTTAAGTTTTTGGGAGTACGATGATAATTAAGGTAAATAAACTTGGTTGATAGTTAAAATTGCCATCCCTTATTTTCATATATATATATACCATAATTGTACCGGTAATACTTATATCAATAGAAAGTAGAGGTGTTCTAATGACTGGGAAAAATACCAGATGGTCCCACAAGTCCTTAATTAACTCGTTATTAGGCTAATTATGATGGGAATTCCCACGGAAAGGGGACTAACATAGGTATGTACGTCAAGTCTCAAATTGTTTTGTTTGATCTATTTTTTGATCATCCAGTCTGTCAATTCGGTACATAAATCATGACGTAACCGGACGCTGTTGTTATTGCCCACATTCCTTAATATTTTCCACAACAACAATGGCATTTTGGTATTCCATTTATTATCGCTAGCAAAAGGCAATAAAACTTTTAAATATCATGTTGTAAAAACATTATGAATTAATTTAAATAAGTTTTAACTCACTAATAATAAAATACAAAATAAATTTTTAGACGCCTTCATTCATATGACATCATTTGGTCACCTGAACAAATATGGAGTCTAATTTTAGCATTTCAAAACAGATCAGAGTCAAATGGATTCCACTAGCATTTCTACGTCCACATAGGTCTTTTGAAATTGAGAATACATGGATTATTCATTAGAACCCCAATTAATCAATTAGTAAGCTTACTTTGGCTCTAATTAATGAGGGAAACCAACTTTAAACACCTGATATCACTTTTCATTATAAAATACTCACTTAAAATTATTCATATGAAATATTCATTAGCCGCTACGTATGTTTAGTCAAAATGTTATTTGGAATTTCGTTTTCCAGTTCAGATTGTTCAGCTCCAGTACTATAATCATTTCAAAATATACCCTAGAAAAGGGGTGGGGGAGGGAGGGGGTACACGATATCATTTTAAAAAACAATAAGAAATTATTCTAAAGGATATTTCTTTAGCTGTTTTAGTTGTTTCTTCTGTTGTAGGTAAATCACCTAGATATTGTTCTACACTGTCTAATTTACGTTTTAATTCTAACGAGCTTTCTTTCATCTCCATAAACTTTGTCTGCCATTCCTGTACTTCACGTTCTTTTTCTTGTAACTGAAACAAACAGGGTTTAAATCAGGGGTGTTGATTTTAAAAACTCCCAACCAGACATTTCAACCTGTAAAAACTGATCGTTTACTTCTTTTCTTCAAAATTGTATGGAATATGTCCTAAATTATATCAAAATTACAGTCATTTTGGCACTCCTATCAGACATACAAATATAGTGAAAATCAACAGCCCTAGTTTAGATGAAACATTATTTAGTTTTATAGATAAGTATTGTTAAGCAGTGTGCAATTGGGGAAATTCCTCATCTGACCAACTGTGCAGGTATCATGCAACATGTACCTACTCATTTTATTACCAATTTTTCTAATTAGAAAACAGATATTAAATGAGAATATACAGATTTGATATGCAGTATTATAGAGGCAAGATCAGAGTGTGCGATGGGGGACATTTTGACAGTATTGTTGATTCAAACATACATCAAGTTTTTACATCTTCATATACAGGTCTTAAATAACAACATATAAAAATCCACAAAATACGAGAATAAGGTCTTGGAATGATTGGACGTTACAAGTGAATATAACAAAAGGCACTGGCACAGGCTTAATTAATAATGAGAACACAAACCTAAATTAAGAAATGAGAAGTTTTTATCTAGATCTTAAACAAATTGGAATTAAAATGAAACAAACGTACTTGGAAATTCAAATCAGTTGAATTAGTTTCTTTATTTTTCATAGTTTTCTTCAGTTGGTCTAGCTCATATTCTGCAGCACTGGAAAATATTATCAATATTATATTTTAAGATGGACAGAAAGACGTTGTTATTCCTAATGTGTGAGAGAACCTAGAGGTTTCAATATTACGAATTACCACGACAACGACCTTACCCTAGTTTAACTTCTAGTTCATCTATTTCAATATTCTTCTGAGATCTCGTATCTATCAATTCCGTTTTTAACGTGGCATATTTATACTGTAATTCCTGTAATTATAACATATTATGGGATAGAAATTATAACATATTATGGGATGGAAATTAAAATGTATTATGGGATAGATATTAAAACACATTATGGGATAGATATTAAAACACATTATGGGATAGATATTAAAACACATTATGGGATAGATATTAAAACACATTATGGGATAGATATTAAAACACATTATGGGATAGATATTAAAACACATTATGGGATAGATATTAAAACACATTATGGCATAGAAATAATAACAAATTATGGGATAGAATTATAAAAAAATAAATAACCAACAAAAAACACAAGGGAATATTATAAATTATAATCGTAAGAAATGAAATGAATTATAATTCCTATTCATCTGCACCTTATAGTCTAATGAAGATAGGCAACGCCATGCAGTGTGCAATGAGGGAAATTCAAATTCTTAACCATATAACCATATAAACCTTATATTTAGCAGTATGACTGCACATTAAGAGACAACAATTTTTATAGATATCAGATTTTTCAAATGTGATCTCTCAGGTCTAGACCATTGAGACCTGTAACTTGTACCAATGTATTGTCAAACACATGTCAAGACTTGTTTTTTTCTTCAACTCTGGTTTTCATTACAAGACATTAGAGTATCTGAACCTACCTGTAATTTATGATGTAGTGTATCACTAGGGTCATCTTGGTTATAAGAGCATGTTTTAATCTGGTTTTATTACAAGACATTAGAGTATCCAAAACCACCTGTAATTTATGATGTATGTATCACTAGGGTCATCTTGGTTGATAAGAGCATGTTTTAATCTGGTTTTTATTACAAGACATTAGAGTATCTAACCTACCTGTAATTTATGTATGTATCACTAGGGTCATCTTGGTTGATAAGAGCATGTTTTAATCTGGTTTTCATTGCAAGACATTAGAGTATCTGAACCTACCTGTAATTTATGATGTAGTGTATCACTAGGGTCATCTTGGTTGATAAGAGCATGTTTTAATCTGGTTTTCATTACAAGCATTAGAGTATCCAAAACCCACCTGTAATTTATGATTATGTATCACTAGGGTCATCTTGGTTGATAAGAGCATGTTTTAATCTGGTTTTATTACAAGACATTAGAGTATCAACCTACCTGTAATTTATGATTATGTATCACTAGGGTCATCTTGGTTGATAAGAGCATGTTTTAATCTGGTTTTTATTACAAGACATTAGAGTACCAACCTACCTGTAATTTATGTAATTTTATCACTAGGGTCATCTTGGTTGATAAGAGCATGTTTTAATCGGTTTTCATTACAAGACATTAGAGTATCAACCTACCTGTAATTTATGATTATGTATCACTAGGGTCATCTTGGTTGATAAGAGCATGTTTTAATCTGGTTTCATTACAAGACATTAGAGTATCCAACCTACCTGTAATTTATGTAATTTTATCACTAGGGTCATCTTGGTTGATAAGAGCATGTTTTAATCGGGTTTTTATTACAAGACATTAGAGTATCAACCACCTGTAATTTATGATTATGTATCACTAGGGTCATCTTGGTTGATAAGAGCATGTTTTAATCTGTTTTTATTACAAGACATTAGAGTATCCTAACCTACCTGTAATTTATGATGTAGTGTATCACTAGGGTCATCTTGGTTGATAAGAGCATGTTTTAATCTGGTTTTCATTACAAGACATTAGAGTATCTGAACCTACCTGTAATTTATGATGTAGTGTATCACTAGGGTCATCTTGGTTGATAAGAGCATGTTTTAATCTGGTTTTCATTACAAGACATTAGAGTATCCTAACCTACCTGTAATTTATGATGTAGTGTATCACTAGGGTCATCTTGGTTGATAAGAGCATGTTTTAATCTAGTTTTATTACAAGACATTAGAGTATCTGAACCTACCTGTAATTTATGATGTAGTGTATCACTGGGTCATCTTGGTTGATAAGAGCATGTTTTAATCTGTTTCATTCAAACTTGAACCCTTCCTACCTGTAATTTTATTATTATCACTATCATCTTGGGTTGATAAAGCAGTTTTAATTTTTTTCATTAAAACATTGGTATTGAACCACCTGAATTTATATGTAGTGTAATGGGGTCATTTGGTTGATAAGAGAGTTTTAATCTGTTTATTAAATGAATTTTTCTAACTGGAGAATAGATTTTTAATCTTAAAAAATTTGAAATTTAAAGTGATTTGTAAGTTTTTAATGTAAAGTATAGAAAAGGGGGGGTTGGTTTATTGTGAAGAAAGATAGACACATTTATAGATGAAGTTTGTAATAGCTTGACATTGTGAAGATGTATAAGATGAGGTTTGTAATAGCTTGACATTGTGAAGATGTATAAGATGAGGTTTGTAATAGCTTGACATTGTGAAGATGTATAAGATGAGGTTTGTAATACTTGACATTGTAAGATGTAAAGATAAAATTTGTAATAGTTTTACATTGTGAAGATGTAAAGATGAAGTTTGTAAAAAATTGACATTGTGAAGTAAGATGAAGTTTGTAATACTTGACATTGTAAGATGTAAAGATGAAGTTTGTAAAAACTGACATTGTGAAGATGTAAAGATGAAGTTTGTAAAAACTTGACATTGTGAAGTAAGATGAAGTTTGTAATAGCTTGACATTGTGAAGATGTATAAGATGAAGTTTGTAATACTTGAATTGTGAAGATTTAAGATGAAGTTTGTAATACTTGACATTGTGAAGATGTATAAGATGAAGTTTGTAAAGCTTGACATTGTAAGATGTATAAGATGAAGTTTGTAATACTTGACATTGTGAAGATGTAAAGATGAAGTTTGTAATAGCTTGAATGTAAGATGTATAAGATGAAGTTGTAAAACTTGACATTGTGAAGATTATAAGATGAAGTTTGTAATACTTGACATTGTGAAGATGTATAAGATGAAGTTTGTAATACTTGACATTGTGAAGATTATAAGATGAAGTTGTAAAAACTTGACATTGTAAAGATGTATAAGATGAAGTTTGTAATAGCTTGACATTGTAAGATGTATAAGATGAAGTTTGTAAAGCTTGACATTGTGAAGATTATAAGAGAAGTTTGTAATACTTGACATTGTAAGATGTATAAGATGAAGTTTGTAATACTTGACATTGTGAAGAGTATAAGATGAAGTTTGTAAAACTTGACATTGTGAAGATTATAAGATGAAGTTGGTAATAGCTTGACATTGTGAAGATGTATAAGATGAAGTTGTATAGCTTGACATTGTGAAGATTATAAGATAAGTTGTAATAGCTTGACATTGTGAAGAGGTATAAGATAAGGGTTTTTTATAGCTTGACATTGTAAGATGAAAGTTTGTAATAGCTTGACATTGTGAAGATGTATAAGATGAGTTGTAATACTTGACATTGTGAAGATGAAAGTTTTGTAATAGCTTGACATTGTGAAGATGTATAAGATGAAGTTTGTAATAGCTTGACATTGTGAAGATGTATAAGATGAAGTTTGTAATACTTAACATTGTGAAGATGTATAAGATGAAGTTTTAATACTTGACATTGTGAAGATGTATAAGATGAAGTTTGTAATAACTTGACATTGTGAAGATGTATAAGATGAAGTTTGTAATAGCTTGACATTGTGAAGATGTATAAGATGAAGTTTGTAATAGCTTGACATTGTGAAGATGTATAAGATGAAGTTTGTAATAACTTGACATTGTGAAGATGTATAAGATGAAGTTTGTAATAGCTTGACATTGTGAAGATGTATAAGATGAAGTTTGTAATAACTTGACATTGTGAAGATGTATAAGATGAAGTTAGTAATACAGAAACCTACTTTTCAATGATCATATTTTTCTCCTGTATAATTCCGTCTGCCGCCCTACGTATAGGTTCCCATCGAGATACGTCCTCCTCTTTCAAACTCAGTTGTTTAAATAAATTATCAATCGATATCGACGCTGGTTTATCATACAGGGCCTGGAAATAATCAGTATTTTTTACAAACATAAAAAAAACAGTGTTTTGGTTCCCTTTTTTGTCTTTTGTCCCACTATGGCATTGTATTATTCTTCATCCACAAATATGAGTTGTGATGTCACAGAGTCATATTTTCCCACAAAAACGACAACTCTGTTTTATCTGATCAAGAAAATGGTCTGTCATCATTTTCACCCTCACTATGAGATAGTTATGGAACCATACTTCACTTTTTACATTCTTCCCATCATGTCTTATATAGAAATGTACTATATGGTACTAAAAGTAAGCCCATTATTTCTAAACTTATCTTTTCAAATGACATAAAATCTAGGAGATCAAGAACTTTCAGGGAAATACAATCTTGCACCAAATCTTAGATAAAATATTTATCATTCTGTAAGTTATTCAAAAGAACTTTCATAGAAAGTTTTGTTCACTTTCACTTTTTTGTCAGTCCTGAGAACAACATCTCAGTTTATTATCCGGAAGGGAACACAAGCCACCATAGTGTGAGTTTTCATTTTTTATATAACAATTTGTTAATTCATTTTAATATTAAAGTAAAATGTATTAAAAGAAATCTTTATTGTATTTTATTAATGATTTAATATTGTCCATCCTAATCAATTTGGTATTCATTTTAATTATCCCACTTATTTGATTTTTGTGAATTGTATGAAATCCTTTCTATTTCAGCTTTTTACCCTTTAATTAGTGTCCACTTTTTTATGGGATAATGTTTCCAAGATTGAACGATTAAAACAATATTTTGTGTCACAGTGTGTTACATTATATAAAAGTAAACCTCCCAAACTTCCTCCGTCTCATCCTGGGAACGTTACATGAGTAGAAATTTCTTTCTTCTATAATAATAATAATAAACTCTTTATTTTACATGAGCCAGAATTAGGTCCAATACACAAGGACTTGGTCCTGTCGAACATTCAGTCCATAGAGACAAACATAAACTCTTTATTTTACATGGGGCCAGAATTAGGCCCAATACACAAGGACTTGGTCCTGTCGAACATTCAGTCCATAGAGACAAACATAGACTCTTTATTTTACATGGGGCCAGAATTAGGCCCAATACACAAGGACATGGTCCTGTCTAACATTCAGTCCATAGAGACAAACATAGACTCTTTATTTTACATGGGCCAGAATTAGGCCCAATACACAAGGACATGGTCCTGTCTAACATTCAGTCCATAGAGACAAACATAGACTCTTTATTTTACATGGGGTCAGAATTAGGCCTAATACACAATGACATGGTCCTGTCCAACATTCAGCCCATAGAGACAAACATAGACTCTTTATTTTACATGGGGTCAGAATTAGGTCTAATACACAAGGACATGGTCCTGTCTAACATTCAGCCCATAGAGACAAACATAGACTCTTTATTTTACATGGGTCAGAATTAGGTCCAATACACAAGGACATGGTCCTGTCTAACATTCAGCCCATAGAGACAAACATAGACTCTTTATTTTACATGGGTCAGAATTAGGTCCAATACACAAGGACATGGTCCTGTCTAACATTCAGCCCATAGAGACAAACATAGACTCTTTATTTTACATGGGTCAGAATTAGGTCCAATACACAAGGACATGGTCCTGTCTAACATTCAGCCCATAGAGACAAACATAGACTCTTTATTTTACATGGGCCAGAATTAGGCCCAATACACAAGGACATGGTCCTGTCTAACATTCAGCCCATAGAGACAAACATAGACTCTTTATTTTACATGGGCCAGAATTAGGCCCAATACACAAGGACATGGTCCTGTCTAACATTCAGCCCATAGAGACAAACATAGACTCTTTATTTTACATGGGTCAGAATTAGGTCCAATACACAAGGACATGGTCCTGTCTCACATTCAGCCCATAGAGACAAACATATACTCTTTATTTTACATGGGTCAGAATTAGGTCCAATACACAATGACATGGTACCCGGTACTGTCTAACATACAGTCCATAGAGACAAACATAGACTCTTTATTTTACATGGGCCAGAATTAGGTCTAATACACAAGGACATGGTCCTGTCTAACATTCAGTCCATAGAGACAAACATAGACTCTTTATTTTACATGGGCCAGAATTAGGTCCAATATACAATGACATGGTACCCGGTACTGTCTAACATACAGTCCATAGAGACAAACATAAACTCCTTATTTTACATGGGCCAGAATTAGGTCTAATACACAATGACATGGTACCCGGTACTGTCTAACATACAGTCCATAGAGACAAACATAGACTCTTTATTTTACATGGGCCAGAATTAGGTCCAATACACAAGGACATGGTCCTGTCTAACATTCAGTCCATAGAGACAAACATAGACTCTTTATTTTACATGGGCCAGAATTAGGTCTAATACACAATGACATGGTACCCGGTACTGTCTAACATACAGTCCATAGAGACAAACATATACTCTTTATTTTACATGGGCCAGAATTAGGTCTAATACACAATGACATGGTACCCGGTACTGTCTAACATACAGTCCATAGAGACAAACATAGACTCTTTATTTTACATGAGCCAGAATTAGGTCCAATATACAAGGACGTGGTACCTGGTACTGTCTAACATTCAGCCCATAGAGACAAACATAAACTCTTTATTTTACATGGGTCAGAATTAGGTCCAATACACAAGGACATGGTCCTGTCTAACATTCAGCCCATAGAGACAAACATAAACTCTTTATTTTACATGGGTCAGAATTAGGTCCAATACACAAGGACGTGGTACTGTCTAACATTCAGCCCATAGAGACAAACATAGACTCTTTATTTTACATGGGTCAGAATTAGGTCCAATATACAAGGACGTGGTACCTGGTACTGTCTAACATTCAGCCCATAGAGACAAACATAGACTCTTTATTTTACATGGGTCAAAATTAGGTCCAATATACAAGGACGTGGTACCTGGTACTGTCTAACATTCAGCCCATAGAGACAAACATAGACTCTTTATTTTACATGGGTCAGAATTAGGTCCAATATACAAGGACATGGTCCTGTCTAACATTCAGCCCATAGAGACAAACATAAACTCCTTATTTTACATGGGTCAGAATTAGGTCCAATACACAAGGACATGGTACTGTCTAACATTCAGCCCATAGAGACAAACATAAACTCTTTATTTTACATGGGTCAGAATTAGGTCCAATACACTAGGACGTGGTACTGTCTAACATTCAGTCCATGGAGACAAACATTGAATCTTTAAAAATTTACAGGATAAAGGTGAGAATTTTACCTTTAATAAAGAAGAGTATTTTACCTGAGTTTCAATGTGTTGATGGAGTAACTGCTCTTGATGTAACTGCTGCCAGTGACGTAGGTCGCCTGTAGAGTGACGTAGACTACTGGTAGAGTGGAGACTGTTGCCAGGGTGATCATCACGATGACTGTATCCCTGGGCTTGGGGATGCTGGGCTGGAAGATGTTTTCTCTCGTCATGTACTGACGATTTCA
>JAUJPP010000003.1:58215719-58289574 GCA_030562195.1 Nipponacmea schrenckii | reverse complement strand
GGCTAGCTAATTCTGTCTGTTTGATAGGCTAGGCCTAGTGTCTGTATGAACAATGCAATATATATATTCAATGTACCGTTAATAGAAAGGTATAAGGTAGCCATAATTGTAATATTTTTTTAGGGGTTCTTTCTTACCAAAAATGGCAAAAACTACATTACTATTATGTAAGATAGTCTGAGATATTAGTAGTCAAAATCATAGATGAAAATCTGTAAATCCTTATCCTGTCCGAAACAAGAATAAACTACGATCAATTCCATCAAAATCTGAACATTACAAAAACTCCTTCTTACCATCTACTGTGGAACTATGGAACAATCTTCCTGAAGATATCAAGTCTGTTAGATCTGTTGCCATCTTCAAGAAAGTAATTTCATCAAAAGATCCAAAGGCTCCCCCCTACTTTAATTTTGGAACAAGAGCATCACAAATTGTACATTGTAGATTGAGACACACTAAAAGTGAGCTAAATGCACACAAATCCGCCATGTTCATATCTGATAATCCAACTTGTTCTTGTGCCGTCACCTTTGTTAACCGTACATACAATGTAACCAACAAACTCACTAATTTAATGTTCATTACTTTAATATTTCATCGGCATCTTGCCTATTACAACACGTGTTTATTATTGAACAACTTGCTCATTCGCCCACTGGGAAACAACTAACTCCCAACATCCAGATCTAGTTACTCGCTCCTGTTCCACTTCCGGTGGACAGGTAACTCATGCAAACATGTAAACATTACAATACAACCATGTTATCAATCTCCCACTCTATACAAACAAAAAGTAAATAAAATATTCACAAATCAACAAGACCATTTTGAAATACTCTCATCAATGAATAAGGGGAACTACCCTTTTTTGTTAAACAGTCTGCTAATTGTTTTTTAGTCTCAACCCATTTAATGTCACTAATTTGTGCACTTTGTATAAGTTCTTTTATACCTGTCATTTCTAATCTTAAACGTTTTTCCCCAATATACTTATTTGATTTAAGTGCTTCAAATAAAGACTTATTATCTGTGACACATGAAAGTTTTATCAAAGACGGATCAGATACACCAAATGTTAATTCAGCAAAAAGGGTAGCTAGAAATAATCCAGAATCAATGGCATCTGCCATAGCAAGAGTTTCACCACATAAAGTACTTCTCACTACACGTCTAGTTCGCTTAGAGTTCCAGTATATTGGTGATATTCCACTTTCTCCTCTCAGAAAAATTATGTATCCTCCTTGAGTACCTCCATCAGTTAGGTTACCAAACGATGAATCGCTGAATACCAGTAATGACAATTTACCTGTACCTAAATTTTTAAACTTCAAGGTAATATTGTTACTTTTGATTTTACTTATCATCTTATTCACTTCAATTAAATGTGTCACTTTAGCATCTTTAATAACTGATGCAATACAACAAATATCAAATAAAATATCCGGTCGACTTTGATGAGCTAACCACAAAATTTGACCCACTTTGGAACGTAAAATTGAAGTCTCTTTTTCAGACAAATCTGACTGTTTTTCTTGAATTCTGTCTTTATCAATGTCAATTGGAACAAGATTTTTAGCATAGTCATTCTGGTTAAGATAAATCGTATCATCTTCACAAAACAAATTAATACCAAGATAACGAAATGCTGTATTTTCTTCTTTCCCAACTTGAAAGTATTGTCTAATTTTATCTATAACAACATTTTCAAAATTTAAAACCCCTCCCCAAAGAAAGTCATCCACGTGACAAGCTAAAACACCAAAAAGTTTTCCATCCTTGTCAGTCCAATAAAACACTGCTGGGTCGACTTTGGAGATTTTTGCACCGATACTTAACATAACAGATTTAACTGTTTTGTACCAACTAAGAGAAGCATCGTTTAACCCATAAACACATTTTTTTTAGTAACCAAAGTTTGCCAACAGATTTAGCTTCAATAGGAGGTTTCACAAAGAGATCACGTTCTATTTTATAACTTTGTAAGAAAGCAGTTTTAATGTCCATAGAATATGGTTTCCATTTGTTTTGAGCCATAACACTTAAAATTAACCGCACAGATTCATTTGCACAAGTAGGAGAATCGGATTGAATTGTTTTATCAAACTCCTCGAAGCCTCTAGCAACTAACCTAGATTTAGGTATTATACCATTAGATGTCTTTTTAAGGGTATTTATCCAACGCGTAGATATACATTTCTGGCCTTCATCTGTAACTTCCAAGTAAACATTATTTCTTTTCCAGCTTTCTAACTCTAGCTCTTTACTATTAACAAATGAAACATCCTCCATCACTAATACATTTTCTGTGTCATCAAATATTTTGTTCTTTATAGCCAAATACTTATCACATATATTAACATTTTCCGTGTCCGATGAATTTTCTACAGTACGATCCTCAGCATGAATATCGGTTTCTATATTATCTTCTATAACTAAACCATTAACAGTCCCAAGATCAATTGACTGACGAATACCAAGCATATCCTGTGGAGATAAAAGTTCAACATTAAACCAATTTTTATTTTTACCAGTTGATTTTCCAGCTCGACCTAAAATAATTGCTGACACAGTTTCATTAGTTTTGTTATTTATATATTGTATGTTCTGTCCTATTTTGATATTCTTAATAGGAATACTAACATTTAATGGTTGAGTATTATCACTTGTGTCTTGAATATTATTTGAATGCACATTAGGAATGTCTATATCAGAATCTGAATCATAAGCTTGATCATCATTATTAACAGTTTTTGAGTTGTTTTCAGTTAATTTAGTTTCATCTTGAAGTAAATCACAGTTTGCATGACGCAACCTACACTTATGAACCCGAATTACCATGCCACCATGATTTATAAATACAATCACACCATCTTGTCCAATGACTTTACCAGGTCCCTTCCATTGCTTCGAATCAGGTCTCAAATAAAATACCTTGTCACCCTGTGTAAAGTGTTCACCTGTTGGTCTTATTTGCTTTTTTAATGCTCTTCGCAACCGTTCACAACTTTCAGCTTTAACAAAAGCTTGACGAGCTGCATATAAAGCATTTATGTGTACTCGTACAGTGTCACTTATTGATGTAGCCTCTAATGCTGGAGGTTTATCAGTAATGAACGAAGGTAAATTTGGATTTTTGCCATATAAGAGCTGATATGAACTATATCCATGAGTGTTTGTAAGAGCATTCTTTGCCATTAATGCCCAAGAGAGTGCAGTCTTCCAATCACAATGTTTATCGCTTCTTATTTTAATCAAAATATCAGTTAATGTCATATTATGTCGCTCTAAAAGACCATTGCTCCAAGGACTGTAAGCTGGCGTTAATTTGAATTCAATATTAAAGTTTTCACACATATCCCGAACTTCATTATTACTGAACTCCCCCCCATTATCACTAAATAGTTTTCTTGGTGCACCATGAATACTAATCCAATGAGTAATGAAGTTTTTAACAAACACAGAAGATTGTTTACTCTTTATAATTGCACCTGCACTAAATTTTGTAAATTCGTCTATAATGTGGAGGTACCAAATACCCTTGTCCAATTGATGCAAATCCACTGCTACAGTTTCATTAAATTCTGATGCCAGAGGAAATCCCACAGCAGGTTTAGGAGATGGACGTTTGTATTTTAAACATATTTCACAAGAGTTCACTATTTGATCTAAATGTTTAACTAAATTCTCACCTTCATGTCCAGCATCTTTCAATAAACGTTTCAAACGATCAGCCGAGGCATGTCCAAACTGAAGATGCAATTTTCTCAACTCTTTCAGTAATCTAGCTTCACTGTAATCTTCAGCTGAAAACAAAACTTCCATGGGTTTGTCAGACATTTCACCCTGGATATCAATGCAATAATGCCCACTTGACGTGAAATTAAGATCTATCGGCTTATTGAACATGGTTGCTTTATCATTACTTAAATCTAAGACAGTTTCTGCCTTTTTTAAAGTAGACTTGCTCAATAAAAGTGGAATATTTTCATCCACTACTTCAGTTAAAATGAAACAAGAAACTCCGGCTAACTTCGCTGGGATTTTAACTTGTTTAACAGATTTAACCTGGGCCCCATCACCAAACTTAAACAGCTTCTCACTGGGTTTTGATTTTACCAATTTTAATTTTGTGTCCGACAACGAAGTTAAATATAACTCTAGCCAAGAAGAACCACACACTGTTCGAGTACAAGCGGTATCAAGTACAGCACATCCAGAACATTCCATAGTAAAAATTTCACTGACAATATCATTTTTAATAAATAATGTCAAATTACACTCTCCCCCCCTTTTCATCATCACTGGCACTGTCAGATTGATTAATATTTGCAACGTCCCCTTTTGTTCGATCAGGATAGTTTTTAGCCCAGTGAAATATAGAATGACAAATTACACATGATGTTCTCCTACCAAACCGATCAATTGGATTTGTGCCTTTTAAACTATATTGTGATGAATTATTTTTCGATCTTTGAAAAGCATTATTTCTTGTACCGGTATAAAATGTTTCTTGCTTGATATCAATACTTGTATCCGGGTGAATAGAGTCAGAAGAGTTAGAGTTTAATTCATGAGAATTACTGAAAATACGTTTTAATGCTGACTTCATGGACTTGAATGCTAAATCTATTGAAGCTGTCAACGCCAATTGTCTCTCCTTCTGAGTAAGGTTAGCACTATCTAATAATTTAAACGATAACACAGGGTCTGGTAATTCCATATTGTGTTTCTTACAACGATTATATCGCTGTTCAAATTCTATTATGTAATCTGTCATACTCAGATCATCTGATTTTTTAAAGGAGTCAAATTTTGAATAGGCTTCATAGGCCAAATCAACAGTTTCTTTTAAGAATAAAGAATCTAATTCTTTCATTAATTCCGTCATTCCATCATCAGAATTTAAAATTTGTGTACTTATCGTTAAAGCTTTTTCTCTTGCTTGTCCTTGTAGCGACAATGTAACCGCCAACGCTTGTTTCTTCTTGTCTAATTCAGTTACGAGTTTCCATACTTCTATTTCTGATTTCCATGAATCGTATATCGTCTTCGGCCCGAGAACAGGTGGAATTTTATAATTCTTCGCCGTAGCCATTGCTTCTTCTAATGCGGCACGCTCTGCTACCAATGTTAACCGTACATACAATGTAACCAACAAACTCACTAATTTAATGTTCATTACTTTAATATTTCATCGGCATCTTGCCTATTACAACACGTGTTTATTATTGAACAACTTGCTCATTCGCCCACTGGGAAACAACTAACTCCCAACATCCAGATCTAGTTACTCGCTCCTGTTCACTTCCGGTGGACAGGTAACTCATGCAAACATGTAAACATTACAATACAACCATGTTATCAACCTTTTGGAAGATTCTGAGCATTTTCTATTGCATTGTAGACTATATACTGCTCAAAGGCGATTCACAATTGACAAACTTCACCACTCAAGAAAATCTATCAACACACTTCTTTTCGGAAATTCCTTACTTTCCGACACTGAAAATGAAGCTATATTCTCTTTAGTTCATGACTTTTTAAAGCTCTCCAAACGTTTTAAACTGCTGAACTAGGTCTGTTTTTCATTTTTGTCATCTTTGTGAGTAATAATCCTCCAGATAATTCTCGTTGACTTTTTGCCACATGTTTTCATTATTTTTCTTTCACTTTTTGTATTTTTTTTTTACTTTTTGTTTTTGCGAAGCAGATTTAAATAAGCCCTGAGCTTCTTTCTGTATTGTTTTTCTTTTGTATTATTGTACTTTACTGTTGTGAACATATGAAATAAATATATTGTTTATAAAAAAAAAAAAAATAGATGAAAGGTGATTGGCTTTGCTCTAATATTAATTAGCCTATCTGCTTCCTGTTTATAACACAGAGTTAATAAGATGAAGAGGCAATAGGAATTTAATTTGTGTGTAATAATATGGAACCAGTACATTTGAATAAAAAACAAACTTTTGAACCTTTTTTAGTTGAACATCTGAATATAAAACACAATCCTTGAGGATGAAAATCCAAGCAACTGACTGTGTCTATTTCTGCATCTGGTTCAATTTCGACCATAAACACCGGAACCAAACATAGGTCAGTTCAATTCTAAAAATAACACAACTCAGCACTTCGCACCAACATTCAATATCGATTCCTGGCTCTCTGAATCAAATCACTCCTGTAAAACAGTGCCATATCGACTAAGAGGAATAAGAAATTACACCTTACCATGACGTAATCTTGAAATTATTCAAACAACCGTCAAATTTGACGTTTTTTCATTTCTTGACAACAAATAAACAAGTTAAGGAAATGGTGGAACTTAGTGTCTCCACCTGCTGGTGATTTCTAGTCAAGGGACGTAACTCGATATTCTCTCATAGACTACAGTTAAATATTCCCTATACGACACTGTCATAGACCACAGTTAAATATTCCCTATTCGACACTGTCATAGACCACAGTTAAATATTCCCTATACCACACTGTCATAGACCACAGTTAAATATTCTCTATACGACACTGTCATAGACCACAGTTAAATATTCTCTATACGACACTGTCATAGACCACAGTTAAATATTCCCTATACCACACTGTCATAGACCACAGTTAAATATTCCCTATACCACACTGTCATAGACCACAGTTAAATATTCCCTATACGACACTGTCAGAGACCACAGTTAAATATTCTCTATACCACACTGTCATAGACCAGAATTAAATATTCCCTATACACACTGTCATAGACCACAGTTAAATATTCCCTATACGACACTGTCATAGACCACAGTTAAAATATTCCCTATACCACACTGTCATAGACCACAGTTAAATATTCCCTATACGACACTGTCATAGACACAGTTAAATATTCCCTATACGACACTGTCATAGACCACAGTTAAATATTCCCTTATACGACACTGTCATAGACCACAGTTAAATATTCCCTATACGACACTGTCATAGACCAAAGTTAAATATTCCCTATACGACACTGTCATAGACCACAGTTAAATATTCCCTATACGACACTGTCATAGACCACAGTTAAATATTCCCTATACGACACTGTCATAGACCACAGTTAAATATTCCCTATACGACACTGTCATAGACCAAAGTTAAATATTCCCTATACGACACTGTCATAGACCACAGTTAAATATTCCCTATACCACACTGTCATAGACCACAATTGAATATTCCCTATACCACACTGTCATAGACCACAGTTAAATATTCCCTATACCCACTGTCATAGACCACAGTTAAATATTCCCTATACGACACTGTCATAGACCACAGTTAAATATTCCCTATACAACACTGTCATAGACCACAGTTAAATATTCCCTATACGACACTGTCATAGACCACAGTTAAATATTCCCTATACGACACTGTCATAGACCACAGTTAAATATTCCCTATACGACACTGTCATAGACCACAGTTAAATATTCCCTATACGACACTGTCATAGACCACAGTTAAATATTCCCTATACGACACTGTCATAGACCACAGTTAAATATTCCCTATACGACACTGTCATAGCCACAGTTAAATATTCCCTATACCACACTGTCATAGACCACAGTTAAATATTCCCTATACCACACTGTCATAGACCACAGTTAAATATTCTCTATACCACACTGTCATAGACCACAGTTAAATATTCCCTATACGACACTGTCATAGACCATAGTTAAATATTCCCTATACCACACTGTCATAGACCATAGTTAAATATTCCCTATACCACACTGTCATAGACCACAGTTAAATATTCCCTATACCACACTGTCATAGACCACAGTTAAATATTCCCTATACGACACTGTCATAGACCACAGTTAAATATTCCCTATACGACACTGTCATAGACCACAGTTAAATATTCTCTATACCACACTGTCATAGACCACAGTTAAATATTCCCTATACCACACTGTCATAGACCACAGTTAAATATTCCCTATACGAAACTGTCATAGATCACAGTTAAATATTCCCTATACGAAACTGGTCATAGACCACAGTTAAATATTCCCTATACCACACTGTCATAGACCACAGTTAAATATTCCCTATACCACACTGTCATAGACCACAGTTAAATATTCTCTATACCACACTGTCATAGACCACAGTTAAATATTCCCTATACCACACTGTCATAGACCACAGTTAAATATTCCCTATACGACACTGTCATAGACCACAGTTAAATATTCCCTATACGACACTGTCATAGACCACAGTTAAATATTCTCTATACCACACTGTCATAGACCACAGTTAAATATTCCCTATACCACACTGTCATAGACCACAGTTAAATATTCCCTATACGACACTGTCATAGACTACAGTTAAATATTCCCTATACGACACTGTCATAGACCACAGTTAAATATTCCCTATACGACACTGTCATAGACCACAGTTAAATATTCCCTATACGACACTGTCATAGACCACAGTTAAATATTCCCTATACGACACTGTCATAGACCACAGTTAAATATTCCCTATACCACACTGTCATAGACCATAGTTAAATATTCCCTATACGACACTGTCATAGACCACAGTTAAATATTCCCTATACCACACTGTCATAGACCACAGTTAAATATTCCCTATACGACACTGTCATAGACCACAGTTAAATATTCCCTATACCACACTGTCATAGACCACAGTTAAATATTCCCTATACCACACTGTCATAGACCACAGTTAAATATTCTCTATACGACACTGTCATAGACCACAGTTAAATATTCCCTATACGACACTGTCATAGACCACAGTTAAATATTCCCTATACGACACTGTCATAGACCACAGTTAAATATTCCCTATACCACACTGTCATAGACCAAAGTTAAATATTCCCTATACGACACTGTCATAGACCACAGTTAAATATTCCCTATACGACACTGTCATAGACCAGAGTTAAATATTCCCTATACCACACTGTCATAGACCACAGTTAAATATTCCCTATACCACACTGTCATAGACTACAGTTAAATATTCCCTATACGACACTGTCATAGACCACAGTTAAATATTCCCTATACCACACTGTCATAGACCACAGTTAAATATTCTCTATACCACACTGTCATAGACCACAGTTAAATATTCCCTATACCACACTGTCATAGACCACAGTTAAATATTCCCTATACGACACTGTCATAGACCACAGTTAAATATTCCCTATACGACACTGTCATAGACCACAGTTAAATATTCCCTATACGACACTGTCATAGACCACAGTTAAATATTCCCTATACCACACTGTCATAGACCACAGTTAAATATTCCCTATACCACACTGTCATAGACCACAGTTAAATATTCTCTATACGACACTGTCACAGACCAGAGTTAAATATTCCCTATACGACACTGTCATAGACCACAGTTAAATATTCCCTATACGACACTGTCATAGACCACAGTTAAATATTCCCTATACGACACTGTCATAGACCACAGTTAAATATTCCCTATACGACACTGTCATAGACCACAGTTAATATTCCCTATACCACACTGTCATAGACCACAGTTAAATATTCCCTATACGACACTGTCATAGACCACAGTTAAATATTCCCTATACCACACTGTCATAGACCACAGTTAAATATTCCCTATACGACACTGTCATAGACCACAGTTAAATATTCCCTATACCACACTGTCATAGACCACAGTTAAATATTCCCTATACGACACTGTCATAGACCACAGTTAAATATTCTCTCATAGACCACAGTTAAATATTCCCTATACCACACTGTCATAGACCACAGTTAAATATTCCCTATACCACACTGTCACAGACCAGAGTTAAATATTCCCTATACCACACTGTCATAGACCACAGTTAAATATTCCCTATACCACACTGTCATAGACCACAGTTAAATATTCCCTATACGACACTGTCATAGACCACAGTTAAATATTCTCTCACAGACCAGTGTCGTACATAGAGAGAGTCTGGACAACTTCGAAATAGGCGCCATCCTGTTACTCTCTAAATTCTACTATGACCGCCAAACAATGCAAACTAAACTACATTTTCATACATAATAATACGATAAAATCCGTCTATGCGGAGGGATTTTGATGGTGCTCATATCCTTATATTTTTCGGTTGGGCAGCGAGACTCTTTTCACGCCCGATTTGATTTTGAATGACTACCGCTCACCACCCTTCCCCCCACAACAAGCCCTTCCCTACATTTATTCGCCCATGCCATCAAATGTACAAAACCAGTACGTTGATAAAACATTTTATATAGTCAAGACACAATAAAATGATATTATAAAAATATATATATTTATATGATCATATTAAAAACTATTAAAACAGGAACGACAAGGAGTAAATCAGATAATAATAAAAATTGCATTAATAAATCGAACTAAAAATAATATTTGTTGCATAAATTAGAATAACATCGCGCGAATTGCCAATCGAATCAAAATACTGTTACGGTACTTATTCACTTGATCATTACAATGTGTTTAGAATATTTTCTTTCATTTCATTAATAATCATTATAGGTCTATATTATATTTAAATTTCGAGCCATGTGTCTTGGAATTTCTTCCGGTTCATAGATATACAAGATTTTAATATAAAGAAAGTAATGACAGAAACAACTATATTTTACAAGGATAACAACTTAGGTTCATAAGTCCACCGTGACAAGGATCCTTTCTACCAGCTGGTCCTTGGCCAAACCTCTTGGTATTGATTTTACAAGGATAACAACTTAGGTTCACAAGGATCCTTTCTACCAGCTGGTCCTTGGTCAAACCTCTTGGTATTGATTTTACAAGGATAACAACTTAGGTTCGCCGTTACAGGGATCCTTTCTACCAGCTGGTCCTTGGTCAAACCTCTTGGCATTGATCTTTCCGGATTATCCCTACCCATTTACAGCTGGGTGGACTGGACTTATGAGAGAAGATGACTTATTCAATGTCACCGGACTTAACACCCTGATCGAGATGTGGTTTGGAACCTTTTTTATTTATCTCAATATATTGAAGTAGGATTGTTTGATATACACAGCCATAATATGGCCTAGCATATAAAAAATAAATGTAATTGTATTTCTGTCTTAAATTCTAAATTAGAAATATAGAGTAGACTGAATAGAACTTCTTAACATGCACCTATCGTAACGTTTCATGTACCGTATAATTTCGAATACAATGCGCACAAATTATGAAATCGTACTTGCTTTTTTTTATAAAAAGGTAAGTACAAAAGGGAATTAATACAAACTTATATGATATATTGGATATGTACATAGTTATAGTATTAATTAGTTCAAATTAGAATTGTTATATTATAACTAGTAGTTTTAATAATAAATACAGTTAGTTAAATTACAACACCCAACCCAGAGACTCAAGTCTGTTCGTTACATGTTCTCATACATTGAATTAGGGACTTGTTTACAAAAGTACTCAATATATCAATTGTAGAGTGATATAGTAATACCACTGTTATAATAGTACTCAATATATCAATTGTAGAGTTAAATAGAAATACCACTGTTATAATAGTACTCAATACATCATTTGTAGAGAGATATAGATATGCCACTGTTATAATAGTACTCAATACATCAATTGTAGAGTGATATAGAAATACCACTGTTATAATAGTACTCAATACATCATTTGTAGAGAGATATAGATATGCCACTGTTAATATAGTACTAAATACATCAATTATAGATGTAGAAATACCACTGTTAAAATAGTACTCAGTATATCAGTTGTAGAGAGATATAGAAATACCACTGTTAAAATAGTACTCAATATATCAATTATAGAGTGATATAGAAATACCACTGTTAAAATAGTACTCATTATATCAATTATAGAGTGATATAGAAATACCACTGTTATAATAGTACTCAATACATCATTTGTAGATATAGATATACCACTGTTAAAATAGTACTCAATAAACGATATATATGAATGTTTAGCCTTTAGACAAGAACAATTTAACTTATATTCTTCTGAAAGTATCATTAAATAGATTAATCAACACCGATTTTAATGATGTAATATGTAAAATATGATTAGGTTTGTGTGGGAAGTTATAGAAGTCAAGGTTCCAATACGACCGACGACGTATGAATAATGTTAATATACGTACATCTGTGGTCTATCCACTACTATAATGATGTCACTTACCGTTTACAAATAAGCACAACCACTATAACCAGAATAATCAAGAAAAGCACAATTCCACCAACCACTGCGATTATAGCTAAAATATACAGAGATTACACAAATAGACAGAGGTTAGAAATTGTGCGCATTATATTAGAAATTATACGATATTAGGACCAGTAAAATTAAAACTAAATCAGTTGAATGATTGGGTTGCATATTTTCAGGTAAAGAAAAGTAGTTCCACGAGGTCACGGCTTTAAAATGTCTCCTAATTATACTCGTATCCTGATTTTGGTAACTAGGGGTCAGACGTGTTCTCGTATGGGTGTACTATGGTTTAGATATCCTCGAGGCTAGAAAGGATGCGTATTATGATCGGAATTAAATGGTACATATAAATTTTGAGGCAATTAGGTCAATACGGCGTCCCGAGGATGAAATAAACATCAACTGAACAACATGACAACTGGATACATTATACGGTGCAATAGATTTAACCCGAGGTAAGAAATGGGGCGCATTATATTAGAAATTATACGTTAACATCTTTGAAGGTGATATATCATTTAAATCAAACTGATTTGCTACTTTTGTCGTGGGACGTAAGGCAGCAAAGTGAAATATGGCTATACATACGTCCTATTAATATTTTCGGCGCTGCTTGGCTCGCCTGAGATCTCATTATGTCATTTTTTTCTTCTTCAATTACATCATCTTCTATATTTCTCGTTACTTCTTCCATATCGAACGCCTCTGTGGTCGTTTTCGTTTCAGGTCTAGAACGTATGGTTGTTGACGTAGGTGTAGTTGATTTTAAACTCGGATCCGTGCGTTGATGCGTTGTTTTTGTTGGTGTTGGTATATTGTCTAAGATGGAAACAAATTTTTTACTATTACTATACAGTTAGAATAGATCTTACTATTACTATATACACAGTTAGAATAGATCTTACTATTACTATATACACGGTTAGAATAGATCTTACTATTACTATATACACAGTTAGAATAGATCTTACTATTACTATATACACAGTTAGAATAGATCTTACTATTACTATATACACAGTTAGAATAGATCTTACTATTACTATATACACAGTTAGAATAGATCTTACTATTACTATATACACAGTTAGAATAGATCTTACTATTACTATATACACAGTTAGAATAGATCTTACTATTACTATATACACAGTTAGAATAGATCTTACTATTACTATATACACAGTTAGAATAGATCTTACTATTACTATATACACAGTTAGAATAGATCTTACTATTACTATATACACAGTTAGAATAGATCTTACTATTACTATATACACAGTTAGAATAGATCTTACTATTACTATATACACAGTTAGAATAGATCTTACTATTACTATATACACAGTTAGAATAGATCTTACTATTACTGTATACACAGTTAGAATAGATCTTACTATTACTGTATACACAGTTAGAATAGATCTTACTATTACTATATACACAGTTAGAATAGATCTTACTATTACTATATACACAGTTAGAATAGATCTTACTATTACTATATACACAGTTAGAATAGATCTTACTATTACTATATACACAGTTAGAATAGATCTTACTATTACTATATACACAGTTAGAATAGATCTTACTATTACTATATACACAGTTAGAATAGATCTTACTATTACTATATACACAGTTAGAATAGATCTTACTATTACTATATACACAGTTAGAATAGATCTTACTATTACTGTATACACAGTTAGAATAGATCTTACCATTACTATATACACAGTTAGAATAGATCTTACTATTACTATACACATAGTTAGAATAGATCTTACTATTACTGTATACACAGTTAGAATAGATCTTACTATTACTATATACACAGTTAGAATAGATCTTACTATTACTATATACACAGTTAGAATAGATCTTACTATTACTATATACACAGTTAGAATAGATCTTACTATTACTATATACACAGTTAGAATAGATCTTACTATTACTGTATACACAGTTAGAATAGATCTTACTATTACTATATACACAGTTAGAATAGATCTTACTATTACTATATACACAGTTAGAATAGATCTTACTGATACTATATACACAGTTAGAATAGATCTTACTAAAACTATATACACAGTTAGAATAGATCTTACTATTACTATATACACAGTTAGAATAGATCTTACTGATACTATATACACAGTTAGAATAGATCTTACTATTACTATATACACAGTTAGAATAGATCTTACTATTACTGTATACACAGTTAGAATAGATCTTACTATTACTGTATACACAGTTAGAATAGATCTTACTATTACTATATACACAGTTAGAATAGATCTTACTATTACTATATACACAGTTAGAATAGATCTTACTATTACTATATACACAGTTAGAATAGATCTTACTATTACTGTATACACAGTTAGAATAGATCTTACTATTACTATATACACAGTTAGAATAGGTCTTACTATTACTGTATACACAGTTAGAATAGATCTTACTATTACTATATACACAGTTAGAATAGATCTTACTATTACTATATACACAGTTAGAATAGATCTTACTATTACTGTATACACAGTTAGAATAGATCTTACTATTACTATATACACAGTTAGAATAGATCTTACTATTACTATATACACAGTTAGAATAGATCTTACTATTACTGTATACACAGTTAGAATAGATCTTACTATTACTATATACACAGTTAGAATAGATCTTACTACTACTATATACGCAGTTAGAATAGATCTTACTATTACTATATACACAGTTAGAATAGATCTTACTATTACTATATACACAGTTAGAATAGATCTTACTATTACTATATACACAGTTAGAATAGATCTTACTATTACTATATACACAGTTAGAATAGATCTTACTACTACTATATACACAGTTAGAATAGATCTTACTATTACTATATACGCAGTTAGAATAGATCTTACTACTACTATATACACAGTTAGAATAGATCTTACTATTACTATATACACAGTTAGAATAGATCTTACTATTACTATATACACAGTTAGAATAGATCTTACTATTACTATATACACAGTTAGAATAGATCTTACTATTACTATATACACAGTTAGAATAGATCTTACTACTACTATATACACAGTTAGAATAGATCTTACTATTACTATATACGCAGTTAGAATAGATCTTACTATTACTATATACACAGTTAGAATAGGTCTTACTACTACTATATACGCAGTTAGAATAGATCTTACTATTACTATATACACAGTTAGAATAGATCTTACTATTACTATATACACAGTTAGAATAGGTCTTACTACTACTATATACGCAGTTAGAATAGATCTTACTATTACTATATACACAGTTAGAATAGGTCTTACTACTACTATATACGCAGTTAGAATAGATCTTACTATTACTATATACACAGTTAGAATAGATCTTAATTATATCACAAATTCCTCTAACAGGGTAAAAAAACTAAAAAATATATACTATTGTCATGTCGTCTAACGTTTCGGCTAAATACCTTCTTCAGAAACTCTTCACTTTTTTTATTCTTCTATTCTTATTCACAGTTTAGAATGGTGATGATGTTTATCTAAAGACGCGCAAGTTTTCTGAAGGAGGTATTTAGACGATAGAAATATATATTTACCTGTTGCATGGCGTATTATTTTGACTTGAATATCTGATTGGTTCCAAATTCCTCCTGAAAATATTCATCAAAATACTTAGTTTAATAGATATATCATGTTATATGGAGATTCTATTCTATAGTCATGATACCTGGTAAGTCTAACTGATGAATATATACTCTTATTGACCAAGTTTAAGTTAGAAGTATTTTTCAATAATAACTTAGTTTAATAGATATATCATGTTATATAGAGATTCTATTCTATAGTCATGATACCTGGTAAGTCTAACTGATGAATATATACTCTTATTGACCAAGTTTAATAGATATATCATGTTATATAGAGATTCTATTCTTTAGTCATGATACCTGGTAAGTCTAACTGATGAATATATACTCTTATTAACCAAGTTTAAGTTAGAAGTGTTTTTCAATAATAACTTAGTTTAATAGATATATCATGTTATATAGAGATTCTATTCTTTAGTCATGACACCTGGTAAGTCTAACTGATGAATATATACTCTTATTGACCAAGTTGGAGATTGTATATTTTATGTTCAGTTATAAGACGTGGTTAGATGAGTTAACAATAAGTAATATAAAGAGAACGAACTTGTAAGGATAATAAGAATGTCAGTGTTTGGTTGAATGGTAAACACGAACTTTCCCCTCAATCTATACTTGACACCAGCAAGTGTCCGGTGACCATGGAGATTAAAGATTCCCAGTTGCTGATTGGTCTGGTAGAAGTAGATCGGATGCCATATTGGACTACTAACAATATAAGTATATGCATAGTCTTTTGATGCTTTTAAAACAACCTGGGGTCCTTTAATTACATTTGGGTCGATTCGTTGAGCTATAATAGAAATAATAAGGAATGAAAACAATGTCTTGACTGTAGGCAATAAGGCCGAAAAAAATGCAATTAATGGAGTTTTACGTCCTACTCTTCTGCAACTTATGGGTTAACGAATACGACCAACACCATGCAGTGTGTAATGAGGTAAATTTGCCAGGACAGCGACATTAACGTACTCTTTTTGTGATTACCAACTCTTGGGGGATATTTAACATGCACAGCCTGTAGAACACGGAGCCTCGGTTTATTGTCCCTTATGAACGACTAGATGACTTACCAGGGGGAAACTGGGTTGAAAAATCAGAAAATTCATCTCGACCTTGATTGAACCCTGGACCTTCAGGTAGGCGAGCACCGAGCAAGTATCTAACTCACGGATAGTGTGTTGCTTCTATGATAATAGACAATTAAAATTTTGGTAACAAAATGTAGTCCCTTATAATATTACCTTTTACACATTCATAGTCAATTTCTGTGTAGGAATTCTTCGGATTATATTTTCTGCTCCACCATTTGCGTCTATTACATTTTGAATTATCGATGGAAGTAGCACTTGTCGGACTACATGACCTTTGTCCACTGCATCTCATTACCTCGACTTCATCTATCTTGGAGTATGTTAGCCCGCAGTCACCATGATACCACTTACAGTCGCAGTTTTTTTTCTGTTCACTACACGTCGTCCTGTCCATAGGGCATTCATGCTCCGTTTGCAAGAAACCATAAAAAGCCGAATTGATTTTGATCTGCTGGTTACTCGGACATCTCAGATTGTGTTTGGTGCAGGCGAGAGTTTTGGCGCCAACACACGCCGAACTCCTTTCTACATTGCCGGTACCTGAAATAAAATTTTCTATATTATATTAGCTATGTTGACTCTCTGAAAGGCAAATTGATACCAACGGATGCCAACCGATGCATCTATTGCATGCAACTAATACTTGGGGACATGGGGAAATACGCTCCCGGGATCAAGATACTTCCAAGTGGTAACATTACTCAAAAATGATGACCTATGACCCCGTCTGTCCTCGTTAGTCACGTGATTACCACCGAAATCCACCCACGTGTGTAATAATTACACCTTGCTACAAAACTGTACACATCGATCAATATAACCCCCACCTTACTTTCGTCGATTCACGTCGAGTTCTAAGGGGTTTCGTATCCCCCCCTTTGTTACCCTATCTAAGATTCTAACAGTTCCCCCAGTCCGAGTCTACCTATAAGTTACATATATACTGACCAAACCAGTTATGTGAAGAGACCTCCTCAGTCAAAACCGCAATACAGATTAGTAGAAACAGACCACGTTTCGACACCATGTTGATTTGGTGGTCGGACCTGAAATATATTAAACTTAATGTAATTTATTCATATTATAACCTAAATATTATTTAATTATATCAACAAATTCCCATAATAGATAGATAATTTTTTGTACGTTACACCTATATAGGGAAAAACAATTAAATGAATGTAAAGGGGTACAGATAATCTGGGAAAAATCAATACCAAGCGCTATGACCAAACATGGTAAACCTTAATGTAACCAAAGTTGTTATCCTTGTAAAATCAATACCAAGGAGTTTGGCCAAGGACCAGCTTGTAACAAGGACCCATATATGTGAACCTAAGTTGTTATCCTTGTAATACCAATCCCAAAGGGAGGTTTGCAAGACCAGCGGTAGAAAGACCAGCTTGTAACAAGAGAGTTCCAAAACCCTGTAAAAACCTAAGTTGTTATCCTTGTAAAATCAATACCAAGAGGTTTGACCAAGGAACAGCTGGTAGAAAGAGTTCTAACTGAGAACCTTGTAAAACAATACCAAGAGGTTTGGCCAAAAACCAGCTGGTAGAAAGAATCCTTATGAACATAAGTTGTTATCCTTGTAAAATCAATACCAAGAGGTTTGACCAAGGGCCAGTTGGTAGAAAGGATTCTTAACTGTGAACCTAAGTTGTTATCCTTGTAAAATCAATACTAAGAGGTTTGACCCAGGACCAGCTGGTAGAAAAGATCCTGAACTGTGAACCTAAGTTGTTATCCTTGTAATAACCAATACCAAAAGGTTTGACTAAGGACCAGCTGGTAGAAAGATTCTAATGTAAAGTAAGTTTATCCTTGTAAAATCAATACCAAGAGGTTTGACCAAGGACCAGCTGGTAGAAAGGATCCTTAACTGTGAACCTAAGTTGTTATCCTTGTAAAATCAATACCAAGAGGTTTGACCAAGGACCAGCTGGTAGAAAGGATCCTAACTGTGAACCTAAGTTGTTATCCTTGTAAAATACAATACTAAGAGGTTTGGCCAAGGAACAGCTGGTAGAAAGGATCCTTATGAACCTAAGGTTCGAAAACAATAAAATTTTGAATTGGTAAAAGGGAACATTTTATCCTTGTAAAATCAATCCCTAAGAGGTTTGACCAAGGACCAGCTGGTAGAAAGGATCCTTGTGAACCTAAGTTGTTATCCTTGTAAAATCAATACTAAGAGGTTTGACCAAGGAACAGCTGGTAGAAAGGATCCTAACTGTGAACCTAAGTTGTTATCCTTGTAAAATCAATACTAAGAGGTTTGACCAAGGACCAGCTGGTAGAAAGGATCCTTGTGAACCTAAGTTGTTATCCTTGTAAAATCAATACTAAGAGGTTTGACCAAGGACCAGCTGGTAGAAAGGATCCTTGTGAACCTAAGTTGTTATCCTTGTAAAATCAATACTAAGAGGTTTGACCAAGGACTAGCTGGTAGAAAGGATCCTTGTGAACCTAAGTTGTTATCCTTGTAAAAATCAATACCAAGAGGTTTGACCAAGGACTAGCTGGTAGAAAGGATCCTTGTGAACCTGAGTTGTTATCCTTGAAAAATCAATACCAAGAGGTTTGACCAAGGACCAGCTGGTAGAAAGGATCGTTGTGAACATAAGTTGCTATCGTTAAACTAAAGTTGTTTTTTGTTAAATTGTTTACTGTGTTAGTTATTACCGGACGTTAGGTATAAGCTTATTTACAAGAAGTTATAAATATTTGTTATTGTGTAATATTTTCTCCGCTTACTGAATTTAAATTAAATTGAGACGAGTGATAAAGTTACGGGTATAATCTTCAATAGGTTGTAATTTCAATAAAGGAGAAAAAAATATGAATTCATACATTTTAATAGAAACCTTATAACCGGATATAAAATTCTTTCAAGGGTCGTGATGACAAAATAAAACTGAGTCATGCGTGAGAGGGGAAGACATCCTCTTCTATTAAAAATATCCCTTTTTGTGCCCCCTCAACCTTTCCCTATGTATGCAGGATCTCTACAATTAGTGAACATTGCTTGAACCCTGTACCAGTACCTTCTGTTAAATAGTAACTTGTTACCTTTCAACCACCCTAATCTCTACAATTAGTGAATACGACTTTAACCCTGTACCAGTACCTTCTGTTGAATAGTAACTTGTTACCTTTCAACCACCCTAATCTCTACAATTAGTGAACACTGCTTTAACCCTGTACCAGTACCTTCTGTTGAATAGTAACTTGTTACCTTTCAACCACCCTAATCTCTACAATAAGTGAACACCTTTTTAACCCAGTACCGGTACCTTCTGTAAAATAGTAACTTGTTACCTTTCAACCACCCTAATCTCTACAATTAGTGAACACTGCTTTAACCCTGTACCAGTACCTTCTGTTGAATAGTAACTTGTTACCTTTCAACCACCCCAATCTCTACTATTAGTAAACACTGCTTTAACCCTGTACCAGTGCCTTCTGTTGAATAGCAACTTGTTACCTTTCAACCACCCTAATCTCTATAATTAGTGAACACTGCTTTAACCCTGTACCAGTGCCTTCTGTTGAATAGTAACTTGTTACCTTTCAACCACCCTAATCTCTATAATTAGTGAACATTGCTTGAACCCTGTACCAGTACCTTCTGTTGAATAGTAACTAACCTGTTACCTTTGGGCGATTTACCATCCTAATTTCTATAATTATTGAACACTGCTTTAATCCTGTACCAGTACCTTCTGTTGAATAGTAACTTGTTACCTTTCAACCACCCTAATCTCTACAATTAGTCAACACTGCTTTAACCCTGTACCAGTACCTTCTGTTGAATAGTAACTTGTTACCTTTCAACCACCCTAATCTCTACAATTAGTGAACACTGCTTCAACCCTGTACCAGTACCTTCTATTGAATAGTAACTTGTTACCTTTCAACCACCCTAATCTCTACAATTAGTGAACATTGCTATAACCCTGTACCAGTACCTTCTATTGAATAGTAACTTGTTACCTTTCAACCACCCTAATCTCTACAATTAGTGAACACTGCTTTAACCCTGTACCAGTACCTTTGGTTGAAAAATAACTTGTTACCTTTCAACCACCCTAATCTCTATAATTAGTGAACATTGCTTGAACCCTGTACCAGTACCTTCTGTTGAATAGTAACTTGTTACCTTTCAACCACCCTAATCTCTACAATTAGTGAACACTGCGTTAACCCTGTACCAGTACCTTCTGTTTAATAGTAACTTGTTACCTTTCAAACACCCTAATCTCTATAATTAGTGAACATTGCTTGAACCCTGTACCAGTACCTTCTGTTGAATAGTAACTTGTTACCTTTCAACCACCCTAATCTCTACAATTAGTGAACACTGCGTTAACCCTGTACCAGTACCTTCTGTTTAATAGTAACTTGTTACCTTTCAACCACCCTAATCTCTACAATTATTGAACACTGCTTTAACCCTGTACCAGTACCTTCTATTGAATAGTAACTTGTTACCTTTCAAACACCCTAATCTCTACAATTAGGTAACTCTACTTTAATCCTGTACCAGTACCTAGTTACCTTTTAACAACCTTTCTATAGTATACTAGTATATAGGCATTCTTTGAACAGAATTTGTATTTCAAATAAGCGCTATAATATAGAACATTGAATCCAGTACCAGTATTCTATTAATAGTAAGACGTTATATATTCAACATAATAACTCTAAATTATAACAAATCTTATGTAATCTGTATATAAAAATTAAAACTTTTAAACTTGGTCAATAAGATTATATATTCATCAGTAAATATACCTGCTGTCATAAATAACATAACAGAATCTTTATATAATCTGATAAATCAAAAAAAAAACTTTAGTAATTTTAAACCTGGTCAATAAGAGTATATATTGATCCATAGTTATACCTGCTGTCATAAATAACATAACAGAATCTTAATATTCTGTTACTTTATAACACCAGGTAAGTTTACTGATGAATATATACTCATATTGACCATTCTTGAGAACTTTTTTAGCCATAAGACGCAGTATCACTTTAACAAAATCAGTTATAATTGAATTACCAAAACAAAAATATGAGCAAGGTAAACTTAACAGACCGATTGAAAGAGCAAATATTTTATAATATAGAACCTTGAAGGTAAGGATCAAACTGAAATCAAATTAATCAGAGATCGATATTGTCTTATAAACTTACCTGACTCTACCTATAATCACTATCCCTGTATATCTTACCTAGAGTTTAAGTTAACTGTCACGCTCTGAAAAGATCTCGTATTTTATATAATATAAGATAAACATTACAGACTAAGAATTTATACAAATAGTCAGTTCTACCGGGTTGTATATATAATACAGGGTATTTCCCGGCCCTTGAGACTATAGGCTTACATGTTGATAAAATATTATAGTTTACCTTTGAATAAAACAATCACGTGACACCTGAATTACACAAACAAGATGGATTCTTTCAAATTGAATGAATATTATATCAGCGGGGCCTGCAGCTAATACGCACAGTACGCACGTTCCTTATTTCCAGAAAATTTTCTTTTGTTATTAATTATATTTAATATGTACAGTGCGAAATTATATATTATATGTTTCATATTATAGGGCTACTATTTCAACCACAAGCTAGACCTAATTTTAAATGGCACTTCACAAAATTTGCCTCAAGCGGCTTCGGTGGGATTTATTTCTGCAGGGGCCACTGTATATACATGTTATATTCTAAGGTGTGTGTGTGTAAATAAGTGTTAGGGTGTGTGTAAATGTGAGGGAGGGTGTGTTAGGGTGTGTGTCAGTGTGAGTATGTGTTTGTGTGTATAACTTTGTGTATTGTGTTTGTTGTAATGCAGGAGGAAGGGGTGGGGCATGGGCTTCAATATCTATTTCTGTTCCCCTGCTCGATCATATACTAATATACACCACTCATATTTCACTCTACTGTTATACACCTACTGGGACGGTTGGGGACAGAAAATGGTACCCGGTATGCAAAGGGGTGCTATTTTGTAATGAAGCTCCATTAGTCTACTCTTTAAAGTGTACAGGTCCTCAACCCGATTTCCCCTGTCAGTGATGCAGGTCGCAAGGACAGAAAAAGTGTCTAGTCGTTCAGATTGTTGAGGTTGTGCAAGTTAAAGATCCTTCGACGGTTGGGAATCGGAAAAGGAGTAGGCTATTGTCACTCTCCTGGGTTGGAATCAATATCATAGAATAACCCATTAGCGCTCGATCAGACTGTTTAAAGACCAATATAATACACGTAAGGTTCTGCAGTGGACTTCTTAAGGGGAGGTAACATTCTTAAAGAAACCAAGGGGAGGTAACAATCTGAAAGAAACCGTAGGCTACAGGCCAATATAACATATATCACGACAAAGACTTTTAAGTGTACTCGATACGGATTGTGGATAAACTAAAAAAGGGGGAGAGGTAAATTCACGCCTATGGTTCAAGGGAGTTTAACATTCCAATCGTTATAATAACATAACATGTAGCCATAGGACAACTAACATGGACTGATCAAACACAATCAGGTAAATTGTATTGGAAAATTGCCCTATCCGACCAATCAAGTTTTTAGAGAGATGGGCAATCTATAGTCTATAAAATAAACTAGATATACCCCTGACCCTCACAGGTGTAAGAAATATTAATAACACGGTAAAACTGCATTATAATTTATTGTCATTAAAACAATAGAAATACGTAAACCAAATATATATCATTAACAAAACTCGTTAACAAGACCGTTAAGCGTTTGCTGAATTTCATCAAAACTGTCAATAAATCTAACTTTAGACGTATCGGAAGCAATTTTTGTCAGTTCAATCTGATCGACTCGGTCCCCGATTCCTATGGTTATGATTGACGTTCCGGTTTCCTTGACAATTCTTGCAAAATTAAGAGGATATGCCGCGGCTTTAATACCTGACAGGAGTATTAGAACATCCGGGGCTTCAGGTCGACCTTTTTTCAAAATATGTGCATTAGCCATTGCCATACCAACTCCTGGATTAGCATAGCCACTCGCACGAATAAGAGCACGGATATCTGTATCTAATTGAGCAGGGTCACCTGACATGTTAATGACATCATTCGCAAACTGACTACTATAAACAAAAGCCCCAACATTAACTGTCGCATCGTTAACCACGAGTCTTGATGAAATGAAATCTGCCACTTGGTTTACCATTGTCTTGAAATCTACAGGATCTATTGATTCTGATCCATCCATAACAAACAGTAAATCTAGTGGGATAGATCCACAATCTAAATCTGAAATCCATATAGAACATAACATGTATATTAATAAGCCTTGCTTTTATATAACTGATAAAATAAATATTGAGATAACCAAACAGATAGCTGAAATTGAGCTCTATCAGCTGGTAGAGTAAATATTTAGATAACTATACAGATAGTTGAAATTGAGCTCTATCAGCTGGTAGAGTAAATATTTAGATAACTATACAGATAGTTGAAATTGAGCTCTATCAGCTGGTAAAGTAAATATTTAGATGACTATACAGATAGTTGAAATTGAGCTCTATCAGTTGGTAAGTAAATATTTAGATGACTATACAGATAGTTGAAATTGATCTCTATCAGCTGGTAAAGTAAATATTTAGATGACTATACAGATAGCTGAAATTGAGCTCTATCAGCTGGTAAAGTAAATATTTAGATGACTATACAGATAGTTGAAATTGAGCTCTATCAGCTGGTAAAGTAAATATTTAGATGACTATACAGATAGTTGAAATTGAGCTCTATCAGCTGGTAAAGTAAATATTTAGATAACTATACAGATAGTTGAAATTGAGCTCTATCAGCTGGTAAAGTAAATATTTAGATGACTATACAGATAGCTGAAATTGAGCTCTATCAGCTGGTAAAGTAAATATTTAGATGACTATACAGATAGCTGAAATTGAGCTCTATCAGCTGGTAAAGTAAATATTTAGATGACTATACATATAGTTGAAATTGAGCTCTATCAGCTGGTAAAGTAAATATCAAGATGACTATACAGATAGCTGAAATTGAGCTCTCTCATCTGGTAAAGTAAATATTGAGATGACTATACAGATAGCTGTAATAGAGCTCTATCAGCTGGTAAAGTAAATATTTAGATGACTATACAGATAGTGAAATTGAGCTCTATCAGCTGGTAAAGTAAATATTTAGGTGACTGTACAGATAGGGTGAAATTGACTTCTACCAGCTGGTAAAGTAAATATTTAGATCACTATACAGATAGTGAAATTGAGCTCTATCAGCTGGTAAAGTAAATATTAAGATGACTATACAGATAGCTGTAATAGAGCTCTATCAGCTGGTAAAGTAAATATTTAGATGACTATACAGATAGTTGAAATTGAGCTCTATCAGCTGGTAAAGTAAATATTTAGATGACTATACAGATAGCTGAAATTGAGCTCTATCAGTTGGTAATGTAAATATTTAGATGACTATACAGATAGCTGTAATTGAGCTCTATCAGCTGGTAAAGTAAATATTTAGATGACTATACAGATAGCTGAAATTGAGCTCTACCAGCTGGTAAAGTAAATATTTAGATAACTATACAGATAGCTGAAATTGAGCTCTATCAGCTGGTAAAGTAAATATTTAGATGACTATACAGATAGCTGAAATTGAGCTCTATCAGCTGGTAAAGTAAATATTTAGATAACTATACAGATAGCTGAAATTGAGCTCTATCAGCTGGTAAAGTAAAAATATTAAGATGACTATACAGATAGCTGAATAGAGCTCTATCAGCTGGTAAAGTAAATATTTAGATGACTATACAGATAGCTGAAATTGAGCTCTATCAGCTGGTAAAGTATATATTTAGATGACTATACAGATAGCTTTAAATTGAGCTCTATCAGCTGGTAAAGTAAATATCAAGATGACTATACAGATAGTGAAATTGAGCTCTATCAGCTGGTAAAGTAAATATTAAGATGACTATACAGATAGCTGAAATAGAGCTCTATCAGCTGGTAAAGTAAATATTTAGATGACTATACAGATAGTGAAATTGAGCTCTATCAGCTGGTAAAGTAAATATTTAGGTGACTATACAGATAGGGTGAAATTGACTTCTACCAGCTGGTAAAGTAAATATTTAGATCACTATACAGATAGTGAAATTGAGCTCTATCAGCTGGTAAAGTAAATATTAAGATGACTATACAGATAGCTGAAATAGAGCTCTATCAGCTGGTAAAGTAAATATTTAGATGACTATACAGATAGTGAAATTGAGCTCTATCAGCTGGTAAAGTAAATATTTAGATGACTATACAGACGGCTGAAATTGACTTTTACCAGCTGGTAAAGTATATATTTAGATCACTATACAGATAGTGAAATTGAGCTCTATCAGCTGGTAAAGTAAATATTTAGATAACTATACAGATAGCTGAAATTGAGTTCTATCAGCTGGTAAAGTCAATATTTAGATAACTATACAGATAGTGAAATTGAGCTCTATCAGCTGGTAAAGTAAATATTTAGATCACTATACAGATAGTGAAATTGAGCTCTTTCAGCTGGTAAAGTAAATATTTAGATCACTACATAGATAACTGAAATTGAGCTCTATCAACTGGTAAAGTCAAAAATTTAGATAATATACAGATAGTGTAAATTTAGCTCTATCAGCTGGTAAGGCATTTAGAGATAAAATATGTAAATGAGTTCTATAGCTGGTAATACTATTTGAGCTCTATCAGTTGGTAAAGCTATTTAGATGGCTATACAGATAGCTGAAATTATCAGGGTGGTAAAGTAAATATTTAGATGACTATACATATTTGCTGAAATTGGGCTCTATCAGCTGATAAATAAATATTTAATATGTTAAAAAGAAAAGCATATTATCTTTTTATTGGGTGTATTTTTTACAGTAGGGGTAAAGCAAAAGAAATATTAATAAATTTTATTGAGCTCTATCAGCTGGTAAAGTAAATATTTAAATGGATATACAGATAGCTGTAAATGAATTCTTTCAGCTGGTAAAGTAAAATATTTAGATGTCTTTACAGATAGCTGAAATTGAGCTCTATCAGCTGGTAAAGTAAATATTTAGATGACTATACAGATAGCTGAAATTGAGCTCTATCAGCTGGTAAAGTAAATATTTAGATGACTATACAGATAGCTGAAATTGAGCTCTATCAGCTGGTAAAGTAAATATTTAGATGGCTATACAGATAGCTGAAATTTAGCTCTATCGGCTGGAAAAGTTATTATTTAGATCACTATACATATGTAGCTGAAATTGAGCTCTATCAGCTGATAAATCAAATATTTCAATATCTGTTAAAAAGAATATCATTATTATTATTATTATTATTGGGTGTATTTTTTACAGTAGGGGTAAGGCAGGGACAGAATAATATTCATTAATAATATTAATTTTTATTTGAACTTACTGCATTTTAACTTGTTATTCTCTGCCACCAACTCTCCACCATTTTGACAGTTCGGTATAGGTTCTAAAAATAATACCATTATAGAGTTAATAACGATAGTTTAAAAAAAAAAACAACTTTATGTCCTACTCCTCTGCACCTCATGTGTCAATGAAGATGAGTAACGCCATAAAGTGCACAATGAAGCAAATTTTGCTAGGACAGCGGCATAAGCCTAGTATTTTGAAATTTCCATCCGTCGAGGGCTCTTGCACAGCCTGTACGACACAGTAACAATGTTCTCTGTAAACTATTCCATATACCTACTGAGGTTATTGATCAAAACAATTACTTTCAAGAATTCTCGAGACTAGAAATTATCGGGACTAGAAAATCTCGGCACTAGAAAATCTCGGGACAAGAAAATCTCGGGACTAGAAAATCTCGAGACTAGAATATCTCGAGACTAGAATATCTCGGGACTAGAAAATCTCGGGACTAGAAAATCTCGGGACTAGAAAATCTCGGGACTAGAATATCCCGGGAATAGAATTTCTCGGGACTAGAATATCTCGGGACTAGAATATCTCGGGACTAGAAAATCTCGGGACTAGAATATCTCGGGACTAGAAAATCTCGGGACTAGAATATCTCGGGACTAGAAAATCTCGGGACTAGAAAATCTCGGGACTAGAATATCTCGGGACTAGAAAGTCTCGGGACTAGAAATCTCGGGACTAGAAAGTCTCGGGACTAGAATATTTTGGGACTAGAAAATCTCGGGACTAGAAAATCTCGGGACTAGAAAATCTCGGGTAGAATATTTTAGGAAAATCTCGGGACTGGAAAATCTCGGGACTAGAAAATCTCGGGACTAGAAAATCTCGGGACTAAACATGTATATAATCAATACCTGCGCAGAACTTTCCATAAAACCCAGCATTACATTCACATTTCCCCTGAACAAATTCTCCGTTATTGTTACACACTACCATTTTACAAAGATCAGCTAAAATACACAATTACCAAAATACAATTACACAAATACAAATATTGTATGTATTTAAAGGGAAAGGTATCTGGTTTATTAAAGGAATTCTGTGTCTTAGAATGAAGATGAAATTTCAATCTTTTAAACTTGGTCAATAAGAGTATATATTCATCAGTAGATATACCTGCTGCCATAAATAACATAACAGAATCTTTATATAATCTGATACATAAAAAAAAAACTTAGTTATTATTCATAAAAAATCAATTGATTATTGAAAAACACTAAATAATTTGATTAAGCCTTTTTAAATAATATGACTTAGTTTTGTGAGTTTTCCAGATTTTACAAGGGATTCTGTTACTTTATGACACCAGGTAAGTTCACTGATAAATATATACTTATATTGACCATATTTGAGAAATTTAATTTTTGTTCATTCTAAGAGACAGTATTGTCTGTAATATGTCACACTAACCTCGGGGATTAAATAGCTTGATTTCTGCAAGAAGAGGCCACCCAAAATTTTTCAGAAGATTCGAGTGCGACTGTAAAACGCTACTACCGACAAACACGTAAACAACTGTGATCAACAAAATGTTTTCGATTTTCTTCAACGTAGAGTTTGTTTTTGTCAACCACCCATTCTCCATAGAGAGATCTACTGTCAGTAACGAGTGTACTATTGTGGTCTGAAGAATTTCCTACTTAAAAAGAGTTATTTCCCTTTGAATTACTATTTCATAGTTTTTTTTATAAATCCTTTACCTCGACCAACCCTATCCCCCCTCTCTCTCTTTCTATCTCACCCCTTCACCTTTACACCCATCCTCACCCTCTCACAAATACAGAGGACACTGGGTCGATCTGAACTAACCTTTTTTTACTTTGACTAAAAGGTTCAAGTTTTCAAGTACGTTTTAAATATACTTACGTTTTGGACATGTGAAGCGTGTAACAATATTTCTTACTTTGGCCATATTCATACATTTTATGATAATTTCCTCACGAGTATAGGTTGCCTCTCCACCATCAATTATAACAAAAATAATCAACACAGTAACAAGACAATGTAAATTCATGATTATTCACGATTTAAATTCCTGTAAAAGAGACAGCTTATAGCATGCATCTATATCATAATAAATGAGTGGAGTTTTACGTCCTAGTCTTCTGCCCTGTAATAAGAGGGCTTTTGAAAAGAAAGAATGGACCCCAATTTGCTGTAATAGAAATGAAATGAATGGAGTTTTACGTCCTAGTCTTCTGCACCTTATATGCTAATGAAGACGGACGCCAAACGACGTGAAATGATGGTAAATTTGCCAGAACAGCATTCGGCTTAAGCCTACATTTTTTGCTATTCTTAAACGTCCAAGGATCTTTTACGTCTACAGCCTGTAGCAGACGGTGCCTTGGTTTATTGTCCTATCCGAACGACTAGACGCTTTTTCCATGTCAGCTCAAAAGGGAATAGAGTAATTAGGAAGAGTCACCCGGTTCTGCCAGGCGATATAAACATAAGAGGGGCCCCACTTCCCTCTCCACTTGTAGGAAATTTATATTATTTATCTTGCTAGTGTTTAACGGAAATACATCTTGCTTTTTATTATGTATTTTTCTACCGTATCGCTAAGTATGTATAAGTCGAGAGGCCGAGGCTCAGAAAGTTAGACGCCTGTCCACTAAACAGAAGGTCTAGGGTTTCAATCTGGTCATATATCGAGATCATTTCTTTTTTTTTCAACCCAGTTTCCCGGTAATGAGTCCAGTTTACCAAATATAGCTTAAAACACCTCTATTCTGGAAGTCCGTCAAAATGTCCACATAATTATAACAAACAGAAGGTCTAGGAATCATATTTCGAGATCATATCTTTGTATTTTTCAACTCTAATTCATATCGGAGACTCTTATATCGCTTATAAGAGAAAGAGATCATAGCATGAAACACCCTTCTTCGGAAAGTCCATCCAATTGACCACAAAATTATAACAACGTTTTCTACTTACGGTTTGGATCCTGTTAATTTCTAATAATCTGCCTCGCATGTCACGGGGCTTAAATACTTAGCGGTAAAAATAAAATAAAAATAATTCGCTCGTAAAATTGTTGTTGGCCAACCCATTTCAAATGTTTTCGTTTGCCAGCTGCATGACAGATCGCTCTCAGGTGTAGATTGTCCCGGAAGTTCCAGCCGTTGTGGTCGACTCGTAGGTTGGTTATTGGTTTAGAGTCAGCCCCGTGGCAAGGACAGAATTGGTACCAGGGTTCAGTTTACCCTGTTTCTCCCCCTCCACCAGGAAATTTCGAAATGAAATGAAATGAAAGGAGTTTTACGTCCTACTCTTATGTACCTAATGAGATACAGAAGACGGATAACGCCATGAGGTGTACAATGAGCGAAATTTTGCCAGGACAGGGGCATTAGCCTTCTCGTTTTGCGATTTCCAAATGTTGAGGGATCTTTAACGTGTACAGCCTGTAGCACACTGGGCATCGGTTTATTGTCCCATTCGAACGACTAGAAGCTTCTTCCATTTCAATCCCTCTGACCTACCTCACTGACGGGGAAACCAGGATTGAACCTGGACCTTCAGGTTAGGAGCAAGCTTTACTCACTGAGCCACCACAACTCTCTAGCTCTCTAATGACAGGGTTGAAGTATTATCTCAACCTATACTAGGATTGAACCCTGGACCTTCAGGTTAGTGAGCAAGTATCTAACTCACTGAGCCACCACAGCTCTCTGCTGACAGGGTTGAAGTATTATCTCTACCTATCCTAGGATTAAACCCTGGACCTTCAGGTTAGCGAGCAAGCGTCTTACTCACTGAGCCACCACAACTCTCTACTGACAGGGTTGAAGTATTATCTCAACCTATACTGGGATTGAACACTGTACCTTCAGGTTAGCGAGCAAGCGTCTTACTCACTGAGCCACCGCGGCTCTCAGGAAATTTCGAAAAACTAGATACCCGGGGACATATTTCTGACGATTTGTCCGAGGCGCCAAAACGACAGGTTTTGTTAAAGGGTAACGTCACATCCGTATTTTAATATTATTGATATCGGGGCTTAATTAACAAGACGTTTTAATTAATACAATCTGTTTCTTATTTTACAGCAAGATGCCAACATTGGACAGCTTCTGGATTCTTTAAAATTGTTTGTTTAAAATTAAATTGATCTAGAAGATTGAACTTTTTACTCTAGGTCGATACACGCTATCTATGATCAAACGCATTTCTTGCTAGGCTAGTGTTCTTATTAATACCAAAACATGGCGTTAAAATCGAATTTCCCCTGTTATCTCGAAAATAATGATTTTAATGTAGAATCCAAATAATATAACTTAGTTTTGTGAGTTTTCAAGATTTTACAAGGATTCTGTTACTTTATAACACCAGGTAAGTTCACTGATGAATATATACTCATATTGACCATTCTTATAAACCAAAAAATTATGTCCATGCTAAGTCGCAGTATCACTTTATCTACATTGCAGGTGGGTTTAAGTACATAAATATCTTTTTTTTTTCAAAAGATATAAATTATTGTGAATAGAAAAGGAAAACTTAATCAATAAAAACACTTCAACATGTGCAGAATGAACTTGAAGAAACGCGTGATATACGAATAAATATCCTATAGTAACAAATGGTTGCCTAGCAAGATACGCCAACTCTAATGTATATTTCTGGTTTAACACAGGTTGAAACTCGAACATTATTCGGGCCTAATCCAAGATCTCATCAATATAAACGTTTACATCGAATTTCATTCAAATCAGATGTAAACTGTAGTATAGCGTTCACAGGCCAATTGTAGACGGTCGGGCAAACAGACCGACAGACAGGGGTGATGACAATATACAATCACATTATAATATGGGCGTATATAAACAACACGACAGTTGGTTTTATAAAATCAATAACCCGCACCCAAAGAACTTTCCATTTTGATTCTCTCAGTCTTATATCAAATTCGTAAAAACATTTTAGGATATATATACCGAATTCCCGTACAGTCCGAAATGGGTCAGAAAAGATTAAAAAATCAAAAAGAAATTCCCACCCAAAGGTCGTGCTCAATTCCAGGATCAAAATATTTTACGTCAAAAAAGCGATTTGCTACTTGATGGTTGATATATTGAACAAAGAAAATAGTTTTTGAAAATTTGTTTTTTGACGTAAAATGCCAGTTCATGAACTGGTTGCTCCACCAACCAAAATTACCAGGAATAAGGTTTGTGAAAGCAACCACAGAAAAGAACTGATTAAACATCGTGCAACGTTACATAACGAATAAAACTTTAAATAAAAAAACTCATAAAAACCAAAACTATTTTATTACCAAATTCAATTTCTGGAGAAAATTTACTGGAAATATGTTTTAAAAGTTCGTACTTCGACACGATATTACAACTGCCGCCGCCATGCCAGTTCGATAACACATAAACACCGGTTGATTTCTTGACGGTTTTAAATTACACCGGTTGATATCTTGACGGTTTTAAATTACACCGGTTGATTTCTTTACGGTTTTAAATTCTGATATCAATTATTATTGGTTGTAGAATAAAAACCTTTCCATTCGTCCACCTGTCTATAAAATAGGTCACAATAAAGAATACACGTGCATGTTCCTATTTTATTTGCTACTCGTGTATTTAGTTACTGCCTTCGTCCCCTCACTGACCGCATGTTTCGCCAACTCTCCTGGCAGTAACAACCTCACCGCAGTCTGTATCTCACGACTAGTAATAGTAGAACGTTTGTTGTAGTGCGCCAGTCTCGAAGCCTCCGCCGCAATCCTTTCAAAAATGTCATTGACAAAACTGTTCATGATGGACATTGCCTTGCTACTGACTCCCGTATCTGGATGAACTTGTTTTAAAACTTTATAAATATAAATACTGTACGATTCTTTTCGCTTCCGTCTCTTCTTGCTGTCCCCAGATCTCGGAGTTTTGATCTTTCCTGCCTTCTTGGCTCCTTTTGATGCTGGTTTTGGAGGCATGTTGACTAATAAGTTTCTTTAGTCTAGTCAAAGTGAATATGTCGGCGGCTAATGTTAATATGTGATGCTATATCAATATACACGTGCTTTATAACCTCGCAAGTGATTATGGGTAATATTGATGACGTCATGGGCTAGTTGACTTTCAAAATAACCGGGCGGTATTTATTTTTTTATCGATAACGTTTATGTACGTTCACAATTTCATGAACCTCAAATAGATTGAAAAACTAGAGCTTGTGGAGAAAAACTAAATCAGATTTGAAAACAGCGACTAAAACTCCATTAGAATCAGTTAAAAAATCTAATACAACCGAAAGGTTAAATATACTGTTCCCAGTAATTTTTGTTGAAGCTTAATTTTCCTTTCAAATCTACCTGCCATGAGGTTTCAACCTGCAAGTGATTATGATAATATTGATAAGTATGGTCTAGATTGACTGTTCAAAATAACCGGCACTATTTTATTTTTTTATGATAAGTTTATGTAACCGGTTCATCAATTCATAACCATCACAGTACCGTTATTTAAACTATTGAATGTAAACGGTAATCTATTATTTATTCAGATAATATACAATATACAGATTTTATATGTTTAACCCAGTTTATAAAAATCATCCTTATTTAAAATAGTTTTAAATAAGGATCTAGTATATAAAGTTTTCAACTGAAAGTTAATATATATTGTTACTCAGAGTATTTTATTCATCAGTAGAATACCGGTGCTTATAATAACATAAAAAAATAATCAAACATCCCAAAACTAAGTAATTATTTAAGAGCTTTGTATGAAATAACGCTGTTATAATGATATACCTGGTGTCATAAATAACATAACAAATCCTTATATAATCTATAAATCCAAACAAAAATTTTAAACTTGGTCAATAAGAATATTTCATCATAGATAAACCTGCTGTCATAAATAACATAACAGAATCCTTATATAATCTGATAAATCAAACAAAACATTAAAATTTTAAACTCGGACAATAAGTGTATATATTCATCAGTGGATATACCTGCTGTCATAAATAATATAACAGAATCCTTATATAATCTGATAAATCTAAAAAAACATTAAAATATTAAACTTGGTCAATAAGAGTATATATTCATCAGTAGAAAATACCTGCTGTCATAAATAACATAACAGAATCCTTATATAATCTGATAAATCCAAACCTATAAACTATTAAATAAATTTTTAATAAATGGTTAAAAAATTGTTTATTTTTAATTTTAAATTTTAAGAGATTCTGTTACTTATAAATAACATATAAGTATATTCATATAATTATTGAAACAAAACCTTAGGGAGAATTGCTCTAACCTATAGGTTCAATAAAGGTCAATAATTTCTTTTTCAGCCCGGTTTCCCTTGCGTGTCATCGAATGACATAACAGAAGCGTTATCGTTCTGATAAATAAACCGAGGCTTGCTAATTACTTAAAACCCCCCAATTATTATTGAAAAAGGTTTAGGAAAATTATTCGTGTTGGAAAAATTTTCATTGACATTGCAGGCGTTCCCTTTCTTTATTACCCATAAGGTGCAGAAGAGTAGGATAAACTCTTTATTTCATTTTGAGAACTAAAATTGTATGTATTCTAAGACACAGTATCCCTTTAACATTTCCTTTACATAAAACCCCGTAGATATATTTTTTGTATAAATGGTAATTACAAGTTGTGTATACTATGATGTATAAAAAATTTCATCAAGGAAAAATTTGAAAAAAAGACGCTAGCTCGCTAACCTGGAGGAGATCCAGGGTTCTTTCCAAGCAAATGTCGAGATGAACTTTCAAATTTAGAACACAGTATCCCCTTGTCAGTGATGCAGGTCAGAGAGACTGACATAGAAAAGGCATCTATTCGTTATGATGGAACCCAATTATCAGTTAAATTATATAATTTAGTTTTCTGAAAAGGTCTCATGTAGTTCTTGCTTTTTATTTGTACACATTAATGTGGTCGGTTATATGGTAGCCGTCGTCTCTGTCGTCTTTCCGTCTGTCTCCAGTTATATTATTGTGGACACGATAGAAAGCTAGAATCAGACAAATCTAAATATATTTGATATGAATTATTGGCCTTGTTATTGAAAACTTATTTACCGAAATCTCTTGTTAACGGACAATATTACCAATGAAGGCGTTTTATATTTTGTTGTTAAAATAAAAATAATTTCCAGGCCATTAAGGATCTGGTCTACTGCTGAGTTAATGACTAATTGGTTAATTAGAAAGTAGCCTTCGTCTAATAACTCGACTTTCATTCTGGAACCATGTCGCTTTTAAACTCGACTCTAATATTCTTCCTTGCCTCAAGATGTCTGCCTGTGTGTGTGGGGGGGGGGGAGGGGTCTAGGGGTAGAGGGTATGCTCAGGGGTAGCAGCACTAAATACAATCAGGTAACTGGGTTTCTTATTCAGGGAGCCCACTGGATAACTCAGGCAAGACAATTCAGAACCGACAGACACGATACTGTGTTTGTTCTTTTTTTTTTGGGGGGGGGGGGGGATTTACTACTACGTCAATATAAATTTTGGGGATGTAGCAGGAAATATTAGGACCCAATATGACGTCCCGATATAATCCCACTTGGCACTTTATTGAGAATTGAGGCTACTCGCACTCCCTTCATCCCACTTTCAATCACCCACCCCCATTCCCTTTATCCCACTTTCAATCACCCCCCCCCCCCACAATTCAGATAAACTTCCATATTTAAAGCTTTGGGCTAGGTCTGAAATTAGCTTGCTACAGTCCTAAGGATGCCACGTTTATGTGAACTGTATGGGTGAAGTTACGACCCTTCCTGCCTGGATAATTATTTCTCAATATTAACCGCTCTTTATTTTATTCTTGGGGAGGGGTCTCGCTACAGCTCAGTTCCTACCCACTTACCGTCCTGTTATTAAATGTTTTATTGTCTGGAAAATACCACCCTGATATTTCATACCCCATTAACTACAATAATAAAATAGATGATCAACTGAAACTGTAACGATTCTCTTGATAGACATAATATAACTACATCGTCTCACAGATCTATTGTCTCTTCCATACGTCTTACAATAGAAGTCAACTTTCACCGCCATTAAGCCACGTTTTTATAATATTACATAATCTAGTATTAACTTTTAATATTATTGTTTCGATTATTGAAATAGGATGGACTTTTACGCCCTACTCTTCTGCACTGTTATGAAGATGGACTGTTTGTAATAGAAATAAAATGAATGTAGTTATAACTTCCCACTCTTCAGCATAGACTAATGAAGACAGACAACGACATGCGATGAGGGAATTTTTCCTCGACAGCAGCTTAAGCCTATTATTATTCAATGGCGAATTGTGTCCACATCATGTCTGAACAGTAATCCGTGTATTCTCTTTAACCTTTTCTACTGTAATCCCTGACTGGGCACTGACTCGTTCAAATGTATCCTACACCCTCCTCTCTCCCCCTCCCCCAACTTAAGGGTCAACGACCCTGTCGGGATATCATCTTCATATCCACATGTTCATTGTTAATCGACGTGAACAAATCAATAATAACTTCTATTTCAACAACTGATAGACGCCTAAACTGGATTAAAACTTCGACTGTCGTCTTCAACATTGTAATACTAAGTATCGTTTAGTGAGAAATTTTTATTCTGATATTACAACATGATTTTAAAATCCTTCGGTAGTTTTTCATTACAGAGAGAAACGATCCCAGAGAACTTCAAACTCTGTTAAAGATACTGATATAACTTATAAGAGTCTCCATTTATATCGTCATGTGTTTCGGAAAAATAATCTTCACCAGGACAATAAATGAACCTAAATTATCAGAATTGCGGGGCAATTTATCTTTAGTTGTGAACGCGTCTCAGATACTTACAAGTTAGCTGTTGAAATATGGAGGTGAATTTTGAATTTTACGAACGAAATGTTTCAGTAAAACGTATTCTGTTTTCAAACATTTAGATGCCCAGCAACAAGACAAAAATTTGGTTTATAAAAAAAAATAATTTAGCATTAATCTCACCCTAGACTGTCGTGATGTGTTCCAGACACTGAGGTGCTCATCAGGACAACTGGATATGGAAATGAATTGTTGATCAATCAAGTACCGAGTTTGGAATCGGTTTGTTTCAATTACAGAGACTTCATCTTAAGTTGCGTTCTAGATATTAAACCCTCGTCAGGGTACGTTAGGTCGCTGGAATAAAGTGAGAGAAGTCACCGAACAGTAGCAGGGTATCAAGAAGACGAATATTCTACTGTAGAATTGTGGAGAGTTTATCATTGTGAATTGTAAAGGAATAGCAATGATCGATTCTGGAAAAAATGTTTTTTTATAGGTATTACATATTCTTTATAACAATGTTTCGTTAATCATACTCTAGGGTTAGTAGAACTTATAGGTTTTAGTTTTCCAATTTGATGTACTAGAGTCATTGTAGAAGACGTCTGCAAAATACTTTATGGATATTACATCATCATACTCTAGTTTTAGTGCAGTTTTTAGTGAACTAGAGTCAATTGAAGCAGACGTCTAGATAAATCTGAAAAATACTTTATGGATATTACATATTCTATCTATATTATAAATGACAACGTTTCGTTCATCATACTCTAGTTTTAGTGCAGTTTTTAGTGAACTAGAGTCAATTGTAGCAGACGTCTAGATAAATCTGAAAAATACTTTATGGATATTACATATTCTATCTATATTATAAATGACAACGTTTCGTTCATCATACTCTAGTTTTAGTGCAGTTTTTGATGAACTGGATTCAATTGTAGCAGACGTCTAGATAAATCTGAAAAATACTTTATGGATATTACATATTCTATCTATATTACAAATGACAACGTTTCGTTTATCATACTCTAGTTTTAGTGCAGTTTTTAGTGAACTAGAGTCAATTGAAGCAGACGTCTAGATAAATCTGAAAAATACTTTATGGATATTACATATTCTATCTATATTACAAATGACAACGTTTCGTTCATCATACTCTAGTTTTAGTGCAGTTTTTAGTGAACTAGAGTCAATTGAAGCAGACGTCTAGATAAATCTGAAAAATACTTTATGGATATTACATATTCTATCTATATTACAAATGACAACGTTTCGTTCATCATACTCTAGTTTTAGTGCAGTTTTTGATGAACTGGATTCAATTGTAGCAGACGTCTAGATAAATCTGAAAAATACTTTATGGATATTACATATTCTATCTATATTATAAATGACAACGTTTCGTTCATCATACTCTAGTTTTAGTGCAGTTTTTGAGTGAACTAGAGTCAATTGAAGCAGACGTCTAGATAAATCTGAAAAATACTTTATGGATATTACATATTCTATCTATATTATAAATGACAACGTTTCGTTCATCATACTCTAGTTTTAGTGCAGTTTTTGGTGAACTGGATTCAATTGTAGCAGACGTCTAGTTATTCTGAAAAAAAAAAAATCCTGAAGAAATTTAAAATGGCGAGTGATGATATGATTAATACCACAGACGATCCACCTGAGTTGAATCTATCCTTAATTTTAGATCCAAATATACCACAGTTCGTTCGTATCTTAGTCGTCACTTCCGTTACTATGTTCATCATCACCTCCAATATCATCAATATATTGGTATTGAGAAGAACTCGAATGTCTGTCAACGCCAAGATGTGTTTAAGTAATTTAGGGTACGCCGACTTGGAGGTGGGGCTGGTGTCCTGTCTCCCCTGTATCGTGGCCGCTATTCTCGGGTATTGGCCGTTCGGAGAGATCTTCTGCCAGATTGCCGGATTCGCTCACGGAGCGTCAGTCGTAGTGTCTATTTTAAGCCTGGCTTTAGTAAGCATAGATCGCTATATCGCCATAGTCAAGGCCTTACATTATCAAACGGTTTTCACTAAAACTCGCTGTCAAATTATTTTAATCAGTTTTTGGATCATTTCCATGGTTACTTTTATCATTCCAAACTTCCTTGTTCCTGATTTTCTCTATTATAAATTCAACACGATCGAAGGAATTTGTGGTCTTTACTGGGAATTCCCGCTATTCTGCATTCTTACTAGCGTCTTTCCGATCTGTTCCGGAATCGTAGTCGCATGTAGTACATTTTGTATTGTACGATACCTACGGAAGTCGGACACGAGCCTGGTATCAAGTGTTGGTGCTAAAGTTAAGGTACGTGGAAGTCGAGATACGAAAGCCCTGAAGATTCTTACGGTCACGACGTGTCTGTATTTCGTATGCTGGGGTCCATACGTCATATCCGTTAGCATAACGTCATACGTCCCAAGTATTAAAGCGCCACCTATCGCTGGATTTACCTTTATGTGGGTTGCCAATAGCAACAGTTTTATTAATGTTTTGGTATATTCTGTTGTATATAAAAGTTTTAGAGATGAAATCAAAAGAATGTTTACTCCAAAATGTTGGAGACCAACGAGGAGTTTAAGAGAGCCGCCTGTAGTCAGTTACATTGTGGGTAGTGATATCGTCGATTCACCCTTTCAGTCCGAGAACTGAAATTACTGTGATTAGAGAGATTGGAGACGGTCTACAATAATAAAAGGTATACTACTTCTAAAAATAGACATCAACTGTTCAGTTTCAAACTAGATCAACATGGTGTTCGGACAATTTCTGATGACCTAGTCCTTAACCGTTTTACTGCCCACTAGACGCTTTCTCTCCCACCTATATCACTGATAAGGGATAAACGGGTTGAAAAATTAGAAAGTTCATCTTGACCTTTACAGGGATTGAACCCTGGACCTTCAGGCAAGCATACAATTGGGTTTGAGACAGTATTTATTGATTGTTTAAGCTGAAAAATTTCGGTTATTAATATTATTGTACTACTACTGAGGTGAACTATGGCCCTAAAAACAACTTCAAGGCCTGCCAATTAAAAAAAAAAATACAGAATAAGAATGGATTTGTTTGACTTGAACAACTTTGAAAAATGTAATATTTGAATTTACAAGATAAAAGAATATTATTGGATTTCTCTTCGATTTTTTCTTTTCTTATTTTTGGTGTATGTGAAAAGAGAATAAATAATAAAGATATATGTCGGTCAAGGTTGTTATCGAATTATCAGCAATAATTTAGACTAATACTTACATGGAAATACGATGTAAGAAATATGTATAGTGTTTATTAGACATGTAGAAGTAGACAAAGGTAAAGAAGCATTAGATATATAGATAAACTATTTCATATAAATATATATCTATCTATATCTAGTGCTTCTTTTTACGAATTGTCTGACAGAATCCAGGAAAAAGAAACAAACAACTATATCTTACAAGGATAATAACTTAGGTTCATAAGGGTCATTTCTACCAGCTGGTCTTTGGTCAAACCTCTCGTCATTAATTTTACAAGGAAAAAAACTTAGGTTCACAGTTAAGGATCCTTTCTACCAGCTGGTCCTTGGTCAAACCTCTTGGTATTAATTTTACAAGGAAAAAAACTTAGGTCCACAGTTAAGGATCCTTTCTACCAGCTGGTCCTTGGTCAAACCTCTTGGTTTTGATTTTACAAGGATAACAACTTAGATTCTCAAGGATCCTTTCTACCAGCTGGTCCTTGGTCAAACCTCTTGATATTGATTTTACAAGGATAACAACTTAGGTTCACAAGGATCCTTTCTACCAGCTGGTCCTTGGTCAAACCTCTTGTATTGATTTTACAAGGATAACAACTTAGGTTCACAAGGATCCTTTCTACCAGCTGGACCTTGGTCAAACCTCTTGGTATTGATTTTACAAGGATAACAACTTAGGTTCACAAGGATCCTTTCTACCAGCTGGTCCTTGGTCAAACCTCTTGTTATTGATTTTACAAGGAAAGAAAACTTATGTTCAAAGTTAAGGATCCTTTCTACCAGCTGGACCTTGGTCAAACCTCTTGGTATTGATTTTACAAGGATAATACCTTACGTTCCCTAGGATCCTTTCTACCAACTGGTCCTTGATCAAACCTCTTGACAGCTAAGGATCATTTCTGTTTTTCCTTAATTTAGTTTTATGAGTTTTCCAGATTTAACACTGATTCTGTTACAATATGACACCAGGTAAATGTAAGTTGTCGATAATGGGAGACTATATCTAGGTATATTACAAGTCAAATTGTATGGTTAACTAAAAGCTATTGATGAGGATGAAGACGACGATCTCATTTCAAAATGAAGACAATAGGTTTCAATTACAAAATATATCTTTATTGAGACGAGAATTTCTTTTGTAACATTTCAAAAATAAATCAAAAGTAAAAAAGACAATTATTATATAAGCAAACAAAAAAATACTAATGGGAACTGCGTCGCAATTTGCCGAAAATTGTGCCGAAAATGTGCATACTGCGATGGGATACCGATTATACCAAACCCTCTGTTTCGTTTTCGGCCCTGATATCTATTTCAATTGTCACAAATTTACACAGAAAGCAGAGAGTAAAAAGCAAATAATATTTCCTTGAAGAAACCTTACAGAATTAGACAATACATGTTTGAAAACATATGTCAGATAACTCCGATGCCGGATAACTCATATGTCGGATAACTATGATGTCGGATAACTATGATGTCGGATAACTCCGATAGCGGATAGTTGTCCAGAAAAACCGAGAAATAAAAATAACACTAGCTAGATATAAAATTCTAAATTATATTATTGTAAATTTTATTTTTAACGAGGGTACTGTCACTGGGCCGCACCCTCACTTGATACCTGTAGGTCAGTCTGAAAAATACAACATAACAAACTATATAGAAGATATTAAATAAGATTAAACGGCAGGGGAGACAATATTATTGTCTAAATCACTTCTTTAAAGGTCCACGGGGTAAGAGTGACTTATTATAGACAATACTGTATCTTTAAAGTGATACTCAAGTATGGTCAATATGAGTATATAATGTACTTCTTTAATAACAAGGTACATAACACACTTCTTTAATAACAAGGTACATAACACACTTCTTTAATAACAAGGTACATAACACACTTCTTTAATAACAAGCTTTATAACACACTTCTTTAATAACAAGGTACATAACACACTTCTTTAATAACAAGCTTTATAACGCACTTCTTTAATAACAAGGTTTATTACACTCTTCTTTAATAACAAGGTACAAAACTTTTCAACACAACTAACACGTGTCAGCATTAGATGAACAAAAAAAAAATAAAAAAATAATTGCTTACAATTATGAACGTATTTCGAGAGCCTTAAAATATTTTAAAGGCTAAATTTGCAATTACCTACATCTAGACAATATATTGAATATCATTTGACCTAGTTTTCAAAGTCATAAAATAATTAGGTCACACCTTCCGTAACGGTTAATGATGGCGAAAATATGAAAATTATCAATTTTTGCTGTATTTAAGTACACTTATCTCTATGAATTTTTTAAGTAAGCCAAAATTAAAAAATATCTACTCGTAGACAATATATTGAATATTATTTGACCTAATTTTCAAGGTCATAGATTAAGTGGGTCACACCTTCCGTATCCGTTAAAGTGACCTAATTTTAAAAAAATCGAAATTTAAATAATTCGAAAGAAAATACGAAATTTAAAAATCGGTCTCCAAGAAAAGGTAGATAATGATCCATTGTATCTATGTGCTAAATTTCATAAAAATCGGTCTATCAGTAGTGTCTGAATTTCGGATTTAAGAATTGTAACGAAAATTCAAAATGGCGGCCGATATGGCAGCTTGACCTAATTATTTAGGTCAAATCAATTACTATTGACAAGTTATTTATAAAACAGTTTTCACTTTTCACCTAGCAGTTATAGACCGGAAGTTACGTAATTACGTCATTTGAGGCTAAACCGGAAGTGGAATTTTTTTTTTAACATTTTTTCAAAAAATTTTAAACATATCGCCTATCAACTGGTAAAGTTTCAAAATTTTACCATTTATATTAAAGGAGAAATCACGGTCTGAAATTTTTGCCGATGACCCTTGAATATTGAATTGCAAATCGTGGGTAAAATATTTAACCTAATTGCATAAAACCTATAATTGTTAGTTGACAAATACATTGAAGTTTTCAAATCTGAAAATCCGGTCAAAATCGAACTGAAAATAAACTTGCTAAAGCAAAAAAACCTGAACTTCCGGTTCTCACTTCCTGTCAGAGATAGAACTTCCGGTTTTGTTTTATTTGATAATAGAAATCATTCTAAGATCAAATGTAGATTTAGAATTTCTGCACCTTTTACCAGTTTGTCTGCAAACTCATCCAAGAATTACAAAAAAAAAAAAAAAAAAAAAAAAAAAAAATCCGAACAATTACAATACGTTTTCGCCAAAGTCGAAATAAAAAAAAATAAAAACCTACTATCTAGTTAGGGTAGGCGTCTGCTGTTAATTTTTTCAGTTCTTCTGATTCAAATTCTTTTCTAATTGGATCCAATAATTTATTCAAGGCTTTTTCCACTGCTGTTTTTAAATCCCCTGGATGTACTTTCTGAAAAATAAACAGAATGCAGTTTTATTTTCAATTCAAGAATGGATTTGACAATAGACAACACCATGCAGTGTAAAATGAGTGAAATTTTGCTAAGACTGCAGTATAATTGTAGTCTATTCTGCTTTCCAAATATTGAGTGATGTTTTACGTGTACTGCCTATTTCAAACTAGGCCTTGATTCATTGGTCTATTGGGACAATTTTTGATAACATTACCTGTATGAGCTTGTTAAAGGTTGGGCTAATAAATATAGAATATCTACATATCTTTACCTATGTCTATTTCTATATGTCTTATAAACAGTATATCTATATATCTTTACCTACACCTATTTCTATATGTTTTATAAACAGTATATCTATATATCTTTACCCACAGCTATTTCTATATATCTTATAAACAGTATATCTATATATCTTTACCTACGCCTATTTCTATATGTCTTATAAACAGTATATCTATATATCTTTAACTACACCTATTTCTATATGTTTTATAAACAGTATATCTATATATCTTTACCTACACCTATTTCTATATGTTTTATAAACAGTGTATCTATCTATCTTTACCTACACCTATTTCTATATGTTTTATAAACAGTGTATCTATATATCTTTACCTACGCCTACTTCTATATGTCTTATGAACAGTATATCTATATATCTTTAACTACGCCTATTTCTATATGTCTTATAAACAGTATATCTATATATCTTTACCTATATCTATTTCTATATGTCTTATAAACAGTGTATCTATATATCTTTACCCACACCTATTTCTATATGTTTTATAAACAGTATATCTATATATCTTTAACTACACCTATTTCTATATGTCTTATAAACAGTATATCTATATATCTTTACCTATACCTATTTCTATATGTCTTATAAACAGTATATCTATATATCTTTACCTACACCTATTTCTATATGTCTTATAAACAGTATATTTTTTTTATCTTTACCTACATCTATTTCTATATGTTTTATAAACAGTATATCTATATATCTTTACCTACACCTATTTCTATATGTCTTCTAAACAGTATATCTATATATCTTTACCTACACCTATTTCTATATGTCTTATAAACAGTATATCTATATATCTTTACCTACACCTATTTCTATATGTATTATAAACAGTATATCTATATATCTTTACCTACGCCTATTTCTATATGTCTTATAAACAGTATATCTATATATCTTTACCTACGCCTATTTCTATATGTCTTATAAACAGTATATCCATATATCTTTACCTACACCTATTTCTATATGTCTTATAAACAGTATATCTATATATCTTTACCTACACCTATTTCCATATTATGTCTTATAAACAGTATATCTATATATCTTTACCTACGCCTATTTCTATATGTCTTATGAACAGTATATCTATATATCTTTACCTACGCCTATTTCTATATGTCTTATAAACAGTATATCTATATATCTTTACCTACATCTATTTCTATATGTCTTATAAACAGTATATCTATATATCTTTACCTACGCCTATTTCTATATGTCTTATAAACAGTATATCTATATATCTTTACCTACGCCTATTTCTATATGTCTTATAAACAGTATATCTATATATCTTTACTTACGCCTATTTCTATATGTCTTATAAACAATATATCTATATATCTTTACCTATACCTATTTCTATATGTCTTATAGACAGTATATCTATATATCTTTACCTACGCCTATTTCTATATGTCTTATAAACAGTATATCTATATATCTTTACCTACGCCTATTTCTATATGTCTTATAAACAGTATATCTATATATCTTTACCTACGCCTATTTCTATGTCTTATAAACAGTATATCTATATATCTTTACCTACACCTATTTCTATATGTTTTATAAACAGTATATCTATATATCTTTACCCACAGCTATTTCTATATATCTTATAAACAGTATATCTATATATCTTTACCTACGCCTATTTCTATATGTCTTATAAACAGTATATCTATATATCTTTAACTACACCTATTTCTATATGTCTTATAAACAGTATATCTATATATCTTTACCTATGTCTATTTCTATATGTCTTATAAACAGTATATCTATATATCTTTACCTACACCTATTTCTATATGTTTTATAAACAGTATATCTATATATCTTTACCTACACCTATTTCTATATGTTTTATAAACAGTGTATCTATATATCTTTACCTACGCCTACTTCTATATGTCTTATGAACAGTATATCTATATATCTTTAACTACGCCTATTTCTATATGTCTTATAAACAGTATATCTATATATCTTTACCTACGCCTATTTCTATATGTCTTATAAACAGTATATCTATATATCTTTAACTACACCTATTTCTATATGTTTTATAAACAGTATATCTATATATCTTTACCTACACCTATTTCTATATGTTTTATAAACAGTGTATCTATATATCTTTACCTACACCTATTTCTATATGTTTTATAAACAGTGTATCTATATATCTTTACCTACGCCTACTTCTATATGTCTTCTAAACAGTATATCTATATATCTTTACCTACACCTATTTCTATATGTCTTATAAACAGTATATCTATATATCTTTAACTACACCTATTTCTATATGTTTTATAAACAGTATATCTATATATCTTTACCTACATCTATTTCTATATGTCTTATAAACAGTATATCTATATATCTTTAACTACACCTATTTCTATATGTTTTATAAACAGTATATCTATATATCTTTACCTACGCCTATTTCTATATATCTTATAAACAGTATATCTATATATCTTTACCTACGTCTATTTCTATATATCTTATAAACAGTATATCTATATATCTTTACCTATGTCTATTTCTATATGTCTTATAAACAGTATATCTATATATCTTTACCTACGCCTATTTCTATATGTCTTATAAACAGTATATCTATATATCTTTACTTACGCCTATTTCTATATGTCTTATAAACAGTATATCTATATATCTTTACCTACGCCTATTTCTATATGTTTTATAAACAGTATATCTATATATCTTTACCTACACCTATTTCTATATGTCTTATAGACAGTATATCTATATATCTTTACCTACGCCTATTTCTATATGTCTTATAAACAGTATATCTATATATCTTTACTTACGCCTATTTCTATATGTCTTATAAACAGTATATCTATATAGTTTACCTACGCCTATTTCTATGTCTTCTAAACAGTATATCTATATATCTTTACCTACACCTATTTCTATGTCTTCTAAACAGTATATCTATATATCTTTACCTACGCCTATTTCTATGTCTTCTAAACAGTATATCTATATATCTTTACCTACACCTATTTCTATGTCTTCTAAACAGTATATCTATATATCTTTAACTACACCTATTTCTATATGTCTTATAAACAGTATATCTATATATCTTTAACTATACCTATTTCTATATGTTTTATAAACAGTATATCTATATATCTTTAACTATACCTATTTCTATATGTCTTATAAACAGTATATCTATATATCTTTACCTACGCCTACTTCTATATGTCTTCTAAACAGTATATCTATATATCTTTACCTACACCTATTTCTATATGTTTTATAAACAGTGTATCTATATATCTTTAACTATACCTATTTCTATATATCTTATAAACAGTATATCTATATATCTTTACCTACGCCTATTTCTATATGTCTTATAAACAGTATATCTATATATCTTTACTTACGCCTATTTCTATATGTCTTATAAACAGTATATCTATATATCTTTACCTACGCCTATTTCTATGTCTTCTAAACAGTATATCTATATATCTTTACCTACACCTATTTCTATGTCTTCTAAACAGTATATCTATATATCTTTAACTACACCTATTTCTATATGTCTTATAAACAGTATATCTATATATCTTTAACTATACCTATTTCTATATGTTTTATAAACAGTATATCTATATATCTTTAACTATACCTATTTCTATATGTCTTCTAAACAGTATATCTATATATCTTTACCTACACCTATTTCTATATGTTTTATAAACAGTATATCTATATATCTTTACCTACACCTATTTCTATATGTTTTATAAACAGTATATCTATATATCTTTACCTACACCTATTTCTATATGTTTTATAAACAGTGTATCTATATATCTTTACCTACACCTATTTCTATATGTTTTATAAACAGTGTATCTATATATCTTTACCTACGCCTACTTCTATATGTCTTCTAAACAGTATATCTATATATCTTTACCTACACCTATTTCTATATGTCTTCTAAACAGTATATCTATATATCTTTAACTACACCTATTTCTATATGTTTTATAAACAGTATATCTATATATCTTTACCTACATCTATTTCTATATGTCTTATAAACAGTATATCTATATATCTTTAACTACACCTATTTCTATATGTTTTATAAACAGTATATCTATATATCTTTACCTACGCCTATTTCTATATATCTTATAAACAGTATATCTATATATCTTTACCTATGTCTATTTCTATATATCTTATAAACAGTATATCTATATATCTTTACCTATGTCTATTTCTATATGTCTTATAAACAGTATATCTATATATCTTTACCTACGCCTATTTCTATATGTCTTATAAACAGTATATCTATATATCTTTACCTACGCCTATTTCTATATGTCTTATAAACAGTATATCTATATATCTTTACCTACGCCTATTTCTATGTCTTCTAAACAGTATATCTATATATCTTTACCTACACCTATTTCTATGTCTTCTAAACAGTATATCTATATATCTTTAACTACACCTATTTCTATATGTCTTATAAACAGTATATCTATATATCTTTAACTATACCTATTTCTATATATTTTATAAACAGTATATCTATATATCTTTAACTATACCTATTTCTATATGTCTTCTAAACAGTATATCTATATATCTTTACCTACACCTATTTCTATATATCTTATAAACAGTATATCTATATATCTTTACCTACACCTATTTCTATATATCTTATAAACAGTATATCTATATATCTTTACCTACATCTATTTCTATATGTCTTATAAACAGTATATCTATATATCTTTAAATACGCCTATTTCTATATGTCTTATAAACAGTATATCTATATATCTTTAACTATACCTATTTCTATATGTCTTCTAAACAGTATATCTATATATCTTTACCTACACCTATTTCTATATATCTTATAAACAGTATATCTATATATCTTTAACTACACCTATTTCTATATATCTTATAAACAGTATATCTATATATCTTTACCTACATCTATTTCTATATGTCTTATAAACAGTATATCTATATATCTTTAAATACGCCTATTTCTATATATCTTATAAACAGTATATCTATATATCTTTAACTACGCCTATTTCTATATGTTTTATAAACAGTATATCTATATATCTTTACCTACACCTATTTCTATATGTCTTATAAACAGTATATCTATATATCTTTACCTACATCTATTTCTATATATCTTATAAACAGTATATCTATAGATAGATAGTAAATACAAAATATTGAAGATATAATTACCTCTAATTTATAATCTTGTTGTAAATCAGTAAAATTACTGTAGGTTTTATTTCCTCCGTGTTCTTCCTTTCTCTCTATTTTAAGTTCTGTACATAAATAATATAAATTGTTAATAATTATAACTTAGTATAACAATGTGTATCACTATAATGCTTTTAAGGCAAGTACTGAACTTGGGCAAGATATACTAATGTCCATGCTTGCAAAGTACAAGGCATTGCCACTCTTCAATAGCAAAATTCATTGAAAGAAAAGAACTAAAGTTTTTTGTCCGTAGATATTTTACGATCTACTGTCTTCTATCTTTCTAAACTCGACCAAAAAACAAAGTCATTTCCTCAACATATACATCCATCCTTATTATATAATTTTCGGAAAAGACAATTTCCTTATCGGTAGAAAAATAGTCCAATCTTTCCCTTCAAATTCCTTTAAATCTTGAAAAGACCAGTTCCTTATCGGTAGAAAAATAGTCCAATCTTTCCCTTCAAATTCCTTTAAATCTTGAAAAGACAAGTTCCTTATCGGTAGAAAAATAGTCCAATCTTTCCCTTCAAATTCATTTAAATCTTGAAAAGACAAGTTCCTTATCGGTAGAAAAATAGTCTAATCTTTCCCTTCAAATTCCTTTAAATCTTGAAAAGACAAGTTCCTTATCGGTAGAAAAATAGTCCAATCTTTCCCTTCAAATTCCTTTAAATCTTGAAAAGACAAGTTCCTTATCGATAGAAAAATAGTCCAATCTTTCCCTTCAAATACCTTTAAATCTTGAAAAGACAAGTTTCTTATCGGTAGAAAAATAGTCCAATCTTTCCCTTCAAATTCCTTTAAATCTTGAAAAGACAAGTTCCTTATCGGTAGAAAAATAGTCCAATCTTTCCCTTCAAATACCTTTAAATCTTGAAAAGACAAGTTTCTTATCGGTAGAAAAATAGTCCAATCTTTCCCTTCAAATTCCTTTAAATCTTGAAAAGACAAGTTCCTTATCGGTAGAAAAATAGTCCAATCTTTCCCTTCTAATACCTTTAAATCTTGAAAAGACAAGTTTCTTATCGGTAGAAAAATAGTCCAATCTTTCCCTTCAAATTCCTTTAAATCTTGAAAAGACAAGTTCCTTATCGGTAGAAAAATAGTCCAATCTTTCCCTTCAAATTCCTTTAAATCTTGAAAAGACCAGTTTCTTATCGGTAGAAAAATAGTCCAATCTTTCCCTTCAAATTCCTTTAAATCTTGAAAAGACAAGTTCCTTATCGGTAGAAAAATAGTCCAATCTTTCTCTTCAAATTCCTTTAAAACTTGAAAAGACAAGTTTCTTATCGGTAGAAAAATAGTCCAATCTTTCCCTTCAAATACCTTTAAATCTTGAAAAGACAAGTTCCTTATCGGTAGAAAAATAGTCCAATCTTTCTCTTCAAATTCCTTTAAAACTTGAAAAGACAAGTTCCTTATCGGTAGAAAAATAGTCCAATCTTTCCCTTCAAATACCTTTAAATCTTGAAAAGACAAGTTCCTTATCGGTAGAAAAATAGTCCAATCTTTCCCTTCAAATACCTTTAAATCTTGAAAAGACAAGTTCCTTATCGGTAGAAAAATAGTCCAATCTTTCCCTTCAAATTCCTTTAAATCTTGAAAAGACAAGTTCCTTATCGGTAGAAAAATAGTCCAATCTTTCCCCTTACATTCCTTTAAATCTTGAAAAGACAAGTTCCTTATCGGTAGAAAAATAGTCCAATCTTTCCCTTCAAATACCTTTAAATCTTGAAAAGACAAGTTCCTTATCGTTAGAAAAATAGTTTCTTAATCATGTTAATTTAACTTACCTTTATAAACTGGATAGAGGACAAATTTACAGAAGGCTAAAACTCCATTGTCTTCAATATTACCAGGTTCACAGAAGGCTTTCTTTAACTTCTTCTTCACATCAGCTGGAGAGTCGAGTAAATCTATTTTAGAATCAGGATCAGACGCACTCATTTTACCACCTGTCAGCCCAGGAACTGTAATACAAAAATACGACCTTAGCCTAAAGATATCCTTCATCCTAGCTTTTCACTCTGTTTCTAGGAAGTCATTGAACAGGAGACCTACCCATTGGATTCATCAGATGAATTCTCTTTGTATAACCTAACTGTGGAAGATATTTTTCAGCATAAACAAAGATTTTCCTCTGGTCCACTCCACCAAATTGAGCATCAACTTTTAAATATTCTTCATCTAACGCCTAGTCATTGGAATAAAAAGAAAGGAAATTAAATCGAGATAAACTTGCAGATTTTTCAGTCTGATGTCTCCCTACTAATGAAGCAGGTCGGATGGACTGACATGGATTAGGCGTATAGTTGTTCGGATCGGACAATTAACCGAGGCCCCTTGTCCTACAAGATGTGCATGCTAAAGATCCCTCAACAGTTGGAAGCGCAAAAAGAGAAGGCTAATGCCGATGTCCAGGCAAAATTTCCCTCAATGTACACTGCATAATATCGCTCTTCTTCACTACCCCCTGTAGAATAGTAGGGAGTAAAACTCTTCATTTCATTTCTAGTGGATATTTACAGCTCGACCTGACCCTTGACCCCTAAGGTCAACGTAATGCTCCGTAAGTCTCCTAGTAATCAATAAGAACACTATTAGTAAAATAACTCATTACCTGTAAGCTAGGATAGAGCAGACTACTCAGTAGAGGAGATGTAACTTGTTTCACGACCTCCGTTCCAGCCTTCTTGGCATCGTGTTCTGTTGCAATCGAAGACAATCTATATACATCTAGCGTGTATTCCCTAAAATATACCAAATAAACATTATTAGCTATGTAGACTCTAGGAAAGGGTTGTTGAGTTGACAAACCTAAATACCAAATACACATTATTAGCTTTGTGGACTCTCTAAAAGGGATGTTGAGTTGATAAACCTAAATACCAAATAAACATTATTAGCTATGTGGACTCTCTAAAAGGGATGTTGAGTTGATAAACCTAAATACCAAAAAAACAATATTAGCTATGTGGATTCTCTGAAAGTTACATAAATTAAATGAGGGTAGAATTTCTATCTTTCTAGTACATCAACATTTTTCCTGGTTTGACTCATTACAACCAGTTCTCAAAAACTCGGATTATATCTCTAAAGCATGGGTCGAGGCCTAAGAAAATCTTGAGAAATGAGACAGATGAAACAAGGATGCAAAACCCAATCTAATAACAATTTAACAAACCTGGAAAGTTGGAAGTCGGTGCCTTTGACAAATTTTAACTTATCTAACGGAACACCGAGAGATTTTAACATAGACTGGATTATGGTTTGGTAATATTTTGCTCGTAAATTCAATAACTGCCAAGGTGCCTTCTGATTGTCTAGGTACGCGTGAAGATCAGCAAATAATATTGTTACCTTAAATATACAGAAATATAATTTACTTTAAAAATATATACTTGATAGTTAGAAATATTACAACAGAATCTGAAACATGTTGTTATTCAGAGTTTCACACTGTGTGATCTTCAGACAACTAAAACAGAACCTGAAACATGTTGTTATTCAGAGTTTCACACTGTGTGATCTTCAGACAACTAAAACAGAACCTGAAAGACGTTGTTATTCAGAGTCTGATGTTTAGCTTTTTAACAAAATGTAATAATTTCCTGAAGTCGCATTTAGTAATTGGTGGATACAATAACTGGACATAATTTTATGGATAACAATTACTTTATTAAAATAACTTGCAACTTTCAACGATGATACTCCCGTCACAAGTTATTTCAATAATAATTAAGTAATTGTTATCTATAGAAAGTTATTGAAATAAATTAGAATTCATTTCGCTCTCTGTTTAAAATTCAATAAACAGTCTTACCTCACATCCTGCCTTGAGAAAGTCGGCTATTTTAGTCATTGCTACAAAATAAGCAACATGTGGTTTTCCAGTGGTGGCTGTACCCCAGTACAGTTTCAAATCTCGTTCTTTTAATATTGCCTTTAATTTCTCCTCCCCTATTACTTCCTGGAAAATAGACAGATAGCTAGATCAGATCTATGAATGAATGAATGCATAGATGAGAAATGAATGAGTTTATGGATAAATGAGAGAATGAATAAATGAGAGAATGAATAAATGAATAGATGGGTAAATGAATGAATGAATGAATGAATGAATGAACAAATAGATGATTTAATAGATGAATGAATGAAAAAAAATAAAGAACTGTTTTATGGAGTCTTTGCAGTTTTTGTGAACTTTTGCATTACTTTTGGCAAAATCACCAAATGAAAAATACTTGGCATTAACTTACCTGTAGATTCCGTTTCACTAACTCTAATTTCTCATCTGCTCCCGCCATTTTTAATGTCTACGATCCGACTGCGGACTATCAATATAAACACCTGAAATAAAGCAGGACGTAATAAAGGGTAAAAATAAACAGGTAAGGACAGATACTGAGTCATAGTGATTCATAGATCAATATCAAATCTTCCTTTCGTTTTTGAACTTTTACGGAGAATATACTGACTCAGACATGATTTCGTCATTTTGTTTATTTTGGCAGGTGATCAATTGTGTTTATTGCATTGCAGCAATACAGTTATTATAATATTATTATAAACCACTTGGAGACGCGAATACTAAACAGGTGATTACACTTGATATTTAATACACTGCATATTTTCTTTTCAACTTAAAAACTTTTATTATATTGTAGTCAACGATATTCAATATCAAATTATTCTTTTTCATATTCAAAATAACAAGTTAAAACCTGGAAATATTCTTAACTCTAATCTAATATTCACCCTTCTAAAACTTTATGTCCTAGTGACATTGTAAATGGATAAGTTTAAAATATGGATTTAGGGTTGATAACGTTCAGAAACACCGGCCCTGTCATGGGATTAGTTGTACTGTAAAGAACTCATCAGCCCTGTTTGCCTCCGCACTTTCCCAACTTTATCTTGAATTAGTTTTAGATGTTGAATTCCAGGCCTACAAGTAATATTTATAGCATGTTTTCATTTTTTAACTAACTGATTTAAATACCAAGCCTGAAGACAAATAAACACATGCTTTTGCTTTTTTTGCTGAGTCCAGCCGAATTTTGCTGGATTTTAGCGAATTTATAGGAGATTTAGATACTGAACGGTTTCATTAAGTAACTTTATTCCAATCTAAATCAATACAGTCTGTCAATAGTAATAGACAGTGTATCAGAACGTGTCAGCATCGTACATCAATAGTCTCAACCTGTAGCAACAGTCTGTCAATAGTAATAAACAGTGTATCAGAACGTGTCAGCATCGTACATCAATAGTCTCAACCTGTAGCAACAGTCTGTCAATAGTAATAGACAGTGTATCAGTACGTGTCACCATCATACATCAATAGTCTCAACCTGAAACAACAGTCTGTCAATAGTAATAAACAGTGTATCAGAACGTGTCAGCATCATACATCAATAGTCTCAACCTGTAGCAACAGTCTGTCAATAGTAATAGACAGTGTATCAGAACGTGTCAGCATCGTACATCAATAGTCTCAACCTGAAGCAACAGTCTGTCAATAGTAATAGACAGTGTATCAGAACGTGTCAGCATCATACATCAATAGTCTCAACCTGTAGCAACAGTCTGTCAATAGTAATAGACAGTGTATCAGAACGTGTCAGCATCGTACATCAATAGTCTCAACCTGAAGCAACAGTCTGTCAATAGTAATAGACAGTGTATCAGAACGTGTCAGCATCATACATCAATAGTCTCAACCTGTAGCAACAGTCTGTCAATAGTAATAAACAGTGTATCAGAACGTGTCAGCATCGTACATCAATAGTCTCAACCTGTAGTTACAACCTGGCAATAGTAATAGACAGTGTATCAGTACGTGTCAGCATCATACATCAATAGTCTCAACCTGTAGCAACAGTCTGTCAATAGTAATAGACAGTGTATCAGAACGTGTCAGCATCGTACATCAATAGTCTCAACCTGTAGCAACAGTCTGTCAATAGTAATAGACAGTGTATCAGTACGTGTCAGCATCATACATCAATAGTCTCAACCTGTAGCAACAGTCTGTCAATAGTAATAAACAGTGTATCAGTACGTGTCAGCATCATACATCAATAGTCCCAACCTGTAGCAACAGTCTGTCAATAGTAATAGACAGTGTATCAGAACGTGTCACCATCATACATCAATAGTCTCAACCTGAAGTAACAGTCTGTCAATAGTAATAGACAGTGTATCAGTACGTGTCAGCATCATACATCAATAGTCCCAACCTGAAGCAACAGTCTGTCAATAGTAATAGACAGTGTATCAGAACGTGTCAGCATCATACATCAATAGTCTCAACCTGAAGCAACAGTCTGTCAATAGTAATAGACAGTGTATCAGTACGTGTCAGCATCATACATCAATAGTCTCAACCTGAAGTAACAGTCTGTCAATAGTAATAGACAGTGTATCAGTACGTGTCAGCATCATACATCAATAGTATCAACCTGAAGCAACAGTCTGTCAATAGTAATAGACAGTGTATCAGTACGTGTCAGCATCATACATCAATAGTCTCAACCTGTAGCAACAGCCTGTCAATAGTAATAGACAGTGTATCAGTACGTGTCAGCATCATACATCAATAGTCTCAACCTGAAGCAACAGTCTGTCAATAGTAATAGACAGTGTATCAGAACGTGTCAGCATCATACATCAATAGTCCCAACCTGTAGTAACAGTCTGTCAATAGTAATAGACAGTGTATCAGTACGTGTCAGCATCATACATCAATAGTCTCAACCTGTAGTAACAGTCTGTCAATAGTAATAGACAGTGTATCAGAACGTGTCAGCATCATACATCAATAGTCCCAACCTGTAGTAACAGTCTGTCAATAGTAATAGACAGTGTATCAGAACGTGTCAGCATCATACATCAATAGTCTCAACCTGTAGCAACAGTCTGTCAATAGTAATAGACAGTGTATCAGAACGTGTCAGCATCATACATCAATAGTCTCAACCTGAAGTAACAGTCTGTCAATAGTAATAGACAGTGTATCAGAACGTGTCAGCATCGTACATCAATAGTCTCAACCTGAAGTAACAGTCTGTCAATAGTAATAGACAGTGTATCAGAACGTGTCAGTATCATACATCAATAGTCTCAACCTGAAGCAACAGCCTGTCTGAAATGGTTGTAGACACTGTGGACAAGCTGGAGCTGCCTTATAACTGAAACCACGTTGTTGATGGGGTGCTCTCTTCTATGATGATATTTCCAAATCAGAATACAATATATACAACTCTTTATTTACATTCGAGTATTAGCGTAGATCGCTTTATCGCCATAGTCAAGGCCCTCCATTATCAAACGGTTTTCACTAAAACTCACTGTAAAATTATTTTAATCAGTTTTTGGATCATTTCCATGGTAACTTTTATCATTCCAAACTTCCTGGTTCCTGATTTTCTTTATCATAATTTCAACGCTGAATGTGAGACAGGACCATGTCCTTGTGTATTGGGCCTAATTCTGACCCATGTAAAATAAAGAGTTTATTATTATTATTATTATTATTATTATAACGCGATCGAAGGAATTTGTGGTCTTTACTGGGAATTCCCGCTATTCTGCATTCTCCGGAATCGGTACATCTGTGTTTATTTCCCTTCTTAACGAAAAAACCAATAACTTCACCCTACCGGAAATTCAGTTCTTTTTTACGACAATCTTTTTAAACGCCCACATTATAATGTAGTCGTATATTGTCGACACCCTGTCCGTCCGTCCGTCGTTCCGTCTGTCCACAATTACTTGTGAACGCGATAGAGACTACAGTTTTCATCTGATTTGAATTCAACTTATATGATATATGCGTATTGTTTATTGTATGTTTCAGTTAATACTTTGTAGACGATGTTTGTTAAATGATAAATAATGATAATATCAGTTTGAAGAAAGAACCTGTTGTTAATATCGTTAGCATTTGTAATTTTATTAATATCCTGGTACACTACACAAAGCTATTCCAGACTTGTAGGCCTCAATAATTCAATGCGGACGTGGGGCTACATTTCATTGAGGAATTAGTCTCCGATAAATAAAACATGTATGTGGACGTTTTCCATTCGACTTATTCATAATAAGACAGGCACGTCCAACCATGCGAATATACACAGTTTGATAATGATGATAAATGGCCCAAATATTTCATAATTTATATGCAAAAGGTTTTTGACACATACTGTATAAAATTCTACGTCTAATAACAAAGTTGGCTAAGTGAAATATCATATTTGGCGTAAACGTTCTGTTCGAAACATGCAGTAAAAAGGTCAAGTCTGTCATCTAACGTTGTGTTAGTGAAGAATGCAATATTGAACCTATTGAGGAGTGGTCTATTTCGTCAATTGGTATACAAAAAATACATTGTTAGATATATGTTTTTACAAAAATATTATGATGTGCTTTTTACAAAGTGAGCAAATTAATTTTTGTATCATTACCTATAAGACAAATTAAAAGATTTGCATGTCTGAGACATTGTTTGCATCAAAATTAAATTGTGAGCATCAAAACTGTAGTCTCTATCGCGTTCACAAACCAATTTTGACGCGTTTTGACCAAGTCAAGTGCAATAACTCAAAAACCGTTCATCGAAAAATCGCCAATTTCAAACTTATCCGAGATCACATCATTATAAACGATCACAGCAAGTTTCATTCAAATCCGATGAAAACTGTAGTCTCTATCGCGTTCACAAGTCAATTTTGACGCGTTTTGACCAAGTCAAGTGCAATAACTCAAAAACCGTTCATCGAAAAATCGCCAATTTCAAACTTATCCGAGAACACATCATTATAAACGATCACAGCAAGTTTCATTCAAATCCGATGAAAACTGTAGTCTATATCGCGTTCACAAGCGCGTTCACAAGCCAATTTTGACGCGTTTTGACCAAGTCAAGTGCAATAACTCAAAAACCGTTCATCGAAAAATCGCAACTTTCAAACTTATCCGAGATCACATCATTATAAACGATCACAGCAAGTTTCATTCAAATCCGATGAAAACTGTAGTCTCTATCGCGTTCACAAGCTAATTTGACGCGTTTTGACCAAGTCAAGTGCAATAACTCAAAAACCGTTCATCGAAAAATCGCCAATTTCAAACTTATCTGAGGTAACATCTTTATAAACGATCACAGCAAGTTTCATTCAAATCCGATGAAAACTGTAGTCTCTATCGCGTTCACAAGCCAATTTTGACGCGTTTAGACCAAGTCAAGTGCAATAACTCAAAAACCGTTCATCGAAAAATCGCCAATTTCAAACTTATTCGAGATCACATCATTATAAATGATCACAGCAAGTCTCATTCAAATTCGATGAAAACTTGTAGTCTCTATCGCCTTCACAAGTCAATTTTGATGCGTTTTGAATCAGTCAAGTGCAATAACTTTAAGGGATAATAGGCGTTAGAACGAACATAAAATTTTAAGTTCACTCAAATTTGGACAATAACAGTATATATCCATCAGTGGTCTTACCTATACATCAAAATCCCTCTAAAATCCGATAAATCCCCAAAATAAAGTAGTTAATCATAAAACGCTTGAGCCATCCATCAAGCGATTTTTAAATCGTGTAAATATAAAGGGAAGTAACTCTAACATGTGAGTTTTCACACGTCCTTGACCCCTACTCCACAATGATGTTTTAGCTTTGATTAACCAGATGCTTTTATTCTCAAACTGAATGGAATCGTCGCTGGCTCACTTTTTTTTAAAATTCCGAATATATTTTTATTGTGGCTTTTTAAAATTTGGTAAAGTGTGGGATGCATACTTATTTAACTAATAGTCAATATGAAACACAAATATAAGCCGTAGGACGAGTGTATTCTAACGACTATTATCCCTTTAAAAACCGTTCATCGAAAAATCGCCAATATCAAATTTGTCTAAGATCTCGTCATTATAAATGATCACAGCAAGTTTCATTCAAATCCGATGAAAAATGTAGTATCTATTGCGTTCACAAGCAATTGTGGACGGACGGACGGACGGACCTATGGACATGGGTGACGACGATATACAACCACATTATAATGTGGGCGTATAAAATGATTGTCGTAAAAATAAAAACTGAATTTCCGGTAGGGAGAAGTTATTGTTTATACTGCAGCGCCATCTAGCGACGTCTTCTATTTCCCCCGTATTTCGTATTTCTAAGACAGTATTACTTCATTTAAGTCAATAAATATAATGTAACATGAGGGTCGCATTTTAAACCAATTAAACTTCTTAATTGTACGAAATAAACAAAGACAATAAATTTAGCATAGTTTTGTATCGAGAGTTAGATGATCATTGGTACTAAGTATGATATTACATGGTTAGATGAATGGAGGTTAGACCAGTGGTTCTCAACCTCGCTCCGACATTCATCGGAAAATCGTCACATGCGAACCTGACCACTGTCTCATCAATACCAATGCTCACACCAAGTTTCATTAAAATCCATTGAAAATTGTAGCTTCTACAACAAATATTAAGGCAGGGGCAATAACTGAAAAACCGTTTCATTAAAAATCCATTGAAAATTGTAGCTTCTACAACAAATATTGAGGCAGGGGCAATAACTGAAAAACCGTTCACCAAGTTTCATTAAAAATCCATTGAAAATTGTAGCTTCTACAACAAATATTGAGGCAGGGGCAATAACTCAAAAACCGTTTATCAAAAAATCGTCAAAATCGAACTTGACCGCCGTCTTATCAATTCCATTGCCCATACCAAGTTTCATTCAAATCCATATAAAATTGTAGCTTCTACAACAAATATTGAGGGAGGGGCAATAACTCAAAAACCGTTTATCAAAAAATCGTCAAAATCGAACTTGACCGCCGTCTTATCAATTCCATTGGTCATACCAAGTTTCATTCAAATCCATATAAAATTGTAGCAAATGTTGACAGACCGACAGACCGACGGACAGAGGCGACGGCAATATACGTCCACATATTCATGTGGTCGTATAAAAAGACGACTATTATGTATCGCAAAATAAAAATGCTGACGGAAATAACATAGCATTTTGGAAAAAAGTGGCGAAAATCGTTGCGCAAACTGCGATGGGATACGGTTAACCCTGTAGTAGTTAAGATTATCGCGATCTATCCTAGATGGAAACAACTGCTTGTATTTCAGCACCAATAGCTATTACAACAGATGTCTGATTTCACATATTTACACAGAAAGCAGAAAGTAAATAGCAAATAATATTTCCTTGAAGAAACCTTACAGAATTAGACATTACATGTTTGAAAACAGATGTCAGATAAGTCCGATGTTGGATAACTCCGATGTCTGATAACTCCGATGTCGGGTAACTATGATGTCGGATAACTATGATAACTCAGATAATTCCTAGATCGGATAACTCATATGTCACATAACTCCGATGTCGGGTAACTCATAATATATCGGATAAGTATGATGTCGGATGACTCAGATACCGGATAATTCCTAGATCGGATAATTAATATACCAGATAACTCCGATGTCGGATAGTACATCCAGAAAAATTAAAAACAACACTAGCTAGATATATTTTATAAATTATATTATTGTAAATTTTATTTAATAGAGACGTTTTTTAACGAGGGTACCGTCACGGTACCTAGTTTAGTTATCATGTTACAACCCTGCCACTGGGCCACACCCTCACTTGATACCTGTAGGTCAGCCTGAAAAATACAATAATATAAATTTTTATAGGCGGAGAGCAGATATAACAAAAAACACACAGGCAATATTGGTATAACACACTTCTTTAATAACAAGGTATATAACACACTTCTTTAATAACAAGGTATATAACACACTTCTTCAATAACAAGGTATATCTTGTTTGGCCTATAGAAGAAATGAAATGAAATGAATGGAGTTTTACGTCCTACTTTTCTGCACCTTATTCAAACATCAAACACTAAACTTTCTTCAAAACTCACCTGTAATTTCTCCCAGATTTTTTTCTTGGGATTTAAATTTTCATCTGGTCTATTTTGTTCATACCCTTCGAATAAAACTTGTTCTCCTACACTGGTACCGCCTGGAAGTTCTAGTGGTTCCACAGTTTCAGGACTGAAATACAAACCAAAGGTGGAATAAGGTTCCTAGGTATATCTTATTGCCTAACAGACAATTATCAATTATTCAACTTAGGTATTCTACAGTAGATATCGCTTGTATGATAAAAAGCATTATCAACTGCCCTATATTGCCTAGGAGATAACGCTTAAAATATTCCACAGCGATATTGGTGAGAAATAAAAGACTCCTTTTAGTTAAAATAGACAAAACTTAAGACTTGTAGAAATGGACTCACGTAGAAGCACACATCAACATGGCCTCAGATAAAATTCCTCTCATCTTGGCTGGTTTAAGATTACATACGAATACACCTAGACGATCTCGTAGTTTCTCTATTGGATACAAGTTATTTAACCCAGCGACTACAGTTCGAGAGTTATCTTCTCCTAAATTAACTTTTAATACTAATAAACTCTCGGCATCAGGGTGCTGAAAACAAAACACCAAATTATTTGTAATAACACTTTCCTTCAGCAAATATTACACCATCAATTCTTATTGTAAGATTACATTTAAAAGGAATACAAGGGAAAAGTAGATAGATGTACCTTTTCTACGGAGATTATTTTACCACCACGTATATCTAGTCTACTAGGAATAATATCTTCAACACCAGCTCCTTTCTCTATAAAATATAAAAATATAAACATCAATAATAGTCAGCTTTATTTTGTTCTTTAAAGGAAAACTCTTTCTTATAATGAATATAAATTTTATAAATTTCAAACTTGGACAATAAGAGTATATATTCATTAGTAGATAAACCTGCTGTCATAAATAACATAACAGGATCTTTATATAATCTGATAAATCAAACAAAACATTAAAATTTTAAACTTGGTCAATAAGAGTATATATTCATCAGTAGATATACATGGTGTTATAAATAACATAACACAATCTTTATATAATCTGATAAATCAAACAAAACATTAAAATTTTAAACTTGGTCAATAAAAGTATATATTCATCAGTAGATATACCTGCCGTCATAAATAACATAATACAAATTTTTATATAATCTGATAAATCAAAATACTAAATAAATTGATTAAGAATTTTTCAATAAATACTTAGTTTTATGAGTTTTCCAGATTTTACAAGGATTCTGTAACTCTATGACACCAGGTAAGTTCACTGATAAATATATACTCATATTGACCATTCTTGAGAACTTCTTGGCCTTTTACAGTCAATGGGTGATGGAGTGAAAACTATATTTAATAGAACAAAAAAAATAAAACCTACTTTCTGGAGGGGGGTAGGCTTCTGCTGTTAATTTTTTCAGTTCTTCCGATTCAAATTCTTTTCTAATTGGATCCAATAATTTATTCAAGGCTTTTTCCACTGCTGTTTTTAAATCCCCTGGATGTACTTTCTGAAAAATAAACAGAATGCAGTTTTATTTTCAATTCAAGAATAGATTTAACAACAGACAACGCCATGCAGTGTAAATTTTGCTAAGACTGCAGTATAGTTCTAGTCTAATCAGCTTGCCAAATATTAAGTGATATTTTACGTGTACAGCCTGTTTCAAACTGAATAAACAGTAGATACAAAATATTGAAGGTATAATTACCTCTAATTTATAATCTTGTTGTAAATCAGTAAAATTACTGTAGGTTTTATTTCCTCCGTGTTCTTCCTTTCTTTCTATTGTAATTTCTGTACATAAAAAAAATAAATTGTCAATAAAACTGGGAGACACTTTGATATTTTAACTGATTCTTAAGAAGTTTTAGGCGCTGATTTCAGTTGTAAGTGGTTGTCTGCACTCTAGTTTTGTGAATAAATTGGTAATTTTGCCATGAACTTCCAAGAGCAGTTCTTCATAAGCCACGGAGATTTTCAAATCGTGAATCCAGCGAAACCCCCGTCTCAAAACATTTGTGTTATTTAGCCTATTCGGAAACCGAGTCAATTATTTTAGATAAAATCAAAATGGTATTGTTTTTTAAACAAACATTATCAGAAACATGTTACGTGGTTGTTAAAATATACGAGTCTGTTTCGCCTACAGTACACCTAGTTATCTTTCCTTGGGAGGTATTATTGTGTGTGAAAACATTTTTCCGGAAGCCACTCCTTTTGAACTCATTTGCATATTGACCTTTGAGAAATGTCGCAAATGATATGTCGCAAATGATATGTAGAAAATGATATGTAAACTGTAATAAATGAGGAATTGACAAAAGACATTTTGTTTTAATACAATTAACTTACGCAATATGACCAAGTTGACGGTATCATAATAAGTATTTTTAACATTCTGAACATTTCAACAATGCATTACACAAATTAGCTAATTTAGACCCAAAAACCTTTCCATAAACTAATTCTTTTAAAACTTGAAAAGTTCCTTAATCATGTACATAGAAATAGCGATAGTTAATTTAACTTACCTTTATAAACTGGATAGAGAACAAATTTACAGAAGGCTAAAACTCCATTGTCTTCAATATTACCAGGTTCACAGAAGGCTTTCTTTAACTTCTTCTTCACATCAGCTGGAGAGTCGAGTAAATCTATTTTAGAATCAGGATCAGACGCACTCATTTTACCACCTGTTAGCCCAGGAACTGTAATGCAAAATTATACATATTATTTATTTTGTTTGTTTTGTGAGAAGAAAAGGGTGTGTGAGGGTGGGAGAGAAAAAAAATATTATGCAAGGCTGCGTAACGATCTTAGCCTCAAGATATCCTAGGGTCTTATCTTCTAACACTGTTTCTAGGATATCCTAGGGTCTTAGCTTGTCACACTGTTTCTAGGATATCCTAGGGTCTTAGCTTGTCACACTGTTTCTAGGATATCCTAGGGTCTTAACTTCTAACACTGTTTCTAGGATATCATAGGGTCTTATTCTCTAACACTGTTTCTAGGATATCCTAGGGTCTTAACTTCTAACACTGTTTCTAGGATATCATAGGGTCTTATTCTCTAACACTGTCTCTAGGATATCCTAGGGTCTTAACTTCTAACACTGTTTCTAGGATATCCTAGGGTTAGATGGTGATGAGAACATAGTCTCATAAAAGCACTGGCCTAGGTCACAAGTAAAGATTTATGATAAAACAAGGTGCAAGTTAAAGGTTAGGATAATTAGATGTGTTAATTATGGATGTCTCTGAAATATTATCTGAAGTAATATAATTTCTTTATCTGAAATAGTTGAAAATATAAGAATTAATTTTCTTCTGATATATCGATAACAGCTAAAGAGAAAAGCCAAATATTTTTATGTACCTATAATAAATAAAGAAATATTAATGTAAAATGTAGTGAATTCAGAATAAAGGAAGTCAGGTAATTTAAAGCTATTGGGGATTGAGTCTACCATGAACTAGGATATTGCTGAGATTTTTATTTCTTTTGTACGCTGTAACAAGTCTCTTGCTGTAGACATGAGGATATTGGTTTTGAAGGCTTTGGTAGTGACGTTTGACAATTAGGGAGGCATTAGTGGCAGTATGATTGTAGGTGGTAACAAAAGGTATTATCTGATTATCATGTTGGATATTAAGGCCAAGGATATACAGTTTGAAGTTGGTCCATCCAATAACTCTCGCGTTGTAATCTTCTTTGTTTTGGCTTGATGTTTGGCATAGGTTGTATCTTTTCAATTGGCATAATCAACAAGTCTTCAATGGAATGGTCGGGTTGGTTAAAATGATTAGAAATTGGTCTATTTTTGCCATGTACTATATCGTAACGATGGCCGTTAAAGCGAGTTCGTAGCGCGTTCTTAGTTTCTCCAATATATTGTGTTTCGCATTTTTTACATGAAATTAGGTAAATTAGATTTTGGTCGCCGCATGAAAGTTGGTCAGATATAAGAAAAGTTTTGCCGGTTTTATTGTTTTTGAAAAAATGAGAAATAGGTACATGCTCGCAGGTACGACACGTAGAACCACCACAGGGTTTGGAGCCAAATTCATTTATAGGCGATGGAGGGGGGTTATTTTTCTCCAGAAGTTGTAATAACGTGTCGTTTTTAATTTTGCGTAGAAATCGTTTTGAGTAACCCCTCTCTCGTAATTTATTGAAAACTAGGTTGCATGCAGAATCAAAATCGGTCTGTTGTGTACAAATCCTATGGAACCGTAGGATTTGTGATTTTATAATCGCAGAAAACGTATGCTTCGGATGAAACGAGCTTTTGAACAAAGTTGGTGCGTATCAGTTTCTTTAAAAAATACTTTAATGTCCACTTTTGAAGTTTTTTCGAAATCGTTTCCTTTGAACACCGTAGTGTCCAAAAAGTCCATACTATTATCGCTAATGTTCGCCGTTAATTTTACTGAAGGATGGTGATTGTTTAGTATCTCGAAGTATTGCCAAAAGTTTTCTAATGATTCGGTCCAAATGATAAAAATGTCGTCAAGAAATCTGCCGTAAAAAAGAGGTTTAAAAGGTGAAATTTGGTCTATTTCGCGTTCCCATTCAGCCATGAAGATGTTTGCATAGCTTGGAGCGAAGCGTTTACCATAGCTGTTCCAGAAATTTGAAGGTATGTTTTTCCATTGAAAAAGAAGTCATTCCGCGTTAAACATATCTGCAGGAGTTCCAAAATTTCTTTATCTGGTCTTTCGTCGGATGGATTTCTAAGAAATGCTTTACGGACAGCGTCTAAACAACATTGTTATCAATGTTGGTATACATACTCGCAACATCTAAAGAAATAAAATATGCATTAGGCGGAACATTCAATTTTTTGATTTTTTCAATAAAGTCGGTGGTATCTTTTAGATAAGATGGATGTTTACTTGCCAAAGGTAACAAAAAATGGTCAATATATTCAGAAACTCGGTATGACTCGCTAGCGCAATCAGAAATAATTGGTCTGCCCTTGGGAATTTTATTCGCGACGGTCCATTCGGTTTCAGGATTTTTGTGAATTTTTGGTAAAGAATAAATATGACGTTGGCGTACGTTGGGTTTTGCAGAAAGGTAGTCGTATTGCGCGTCAGAAAGAAATTTTTTTGTAACTAAATTTTTCAAAATGTCGTTGATTTTTATAGATGTTTCCATGAAAATTGGTCTGTCTAGTTCGCGATAATGATTTTGATTACTTAACTGCTTATCTAATTCAAAAATATAGTCAACGCGATCCTGTATTACACAACAACTGCCTTTGTCACTTTTACGGATTATGATGCTGTCATCATTCTTTAATATATTCAATGCCCTACGCTCAAAATTGGTCAGATTGTTCTTCTCGTCTACCAAGGTAACCGAGAGATTTCTTCATACATTTCATTGCAAATATCAATAATACCATTGTCTATCGCGTTGTCTGGTGGATTCCAACCAGTCTTTTCAACAAAATTGGTACGTTTTCCGCGACCAAGGCGTTCTCGAAAGAAAAAATTGAGTTTGAATTGAGTGGGTCTTATCCTCTAACACTGTTTCTATGATATCCTAGGGTTTTAACATCTAACATTGTTTCTAGGATATCCTAGGGTCTTATCTTCTAACACTGTTTCTAGGATATCCTAGAGTCTTTACTTCTAACACTGTTTCTAGGATATCCTAGTGTCTAAACCTCTAAAACTGTTTCTATGATATCCTAGGGTTTTAACTTCTAACACTGTTTCTAGGATATCCTAGGGTCTTATCTTCTAACATTGTTTCTAGGATATCCTAGAGTCTTAACTTCTAACATTGTTTCTAGGATATCCTAGGGTCTTAACTTTTAACACTGTTTCTAGGATATCCTAGGGTCTTAACTTCATACTGTTTCTAGGATATCCTAGGGTCTCAGCTTCTAACACTGTTTCAAGGACATCCTAGAGTCTTAACTTCTAACATTGTTTCTAAGATATCCTAGGGTCTTAACTTCTAACACTGATTCTAAGATATCCTAGTGTCTTAACTTCTAACACTGATTCTAGGTTATCCTAGGGTCTTATCTTCTAACACTGTTTCTAGGATATCCTAGGGTCTTAACTTCTAACACTGTTTCTAGGATATCCTAGTGTCTTAACTTCTAACACTGTTTCTAAGATGTCCTAGTGTCTTAACTTCTAACACTGTTTCTAGGATATCCTAGTGTCTTAACTTCTAACACTGTTTCTAGGATATCCTAGGGTCTTATCTTCTAACACTGTTTCTAGGATATCCTAGGGTCTTAACTTCTAACACTGTTTCTAGGATATCCTAGTGTCTTAACTTCTAACACTGTTTCTAAGATGTCCTAGTGTCTTATCTTCTAACACTGTTTCTAGGATATCCTAGGGTCTTAACTTCTAACACTGATTCTAGGATATCCTAGGGTCTTATCTTCTAACACTGATTCTAGGATATCCTAGGGTCTTATCTTCTAACACTGTTTCTAGGATATCCTAGGGTCTTAACTTCTAACACTGATTCTAAGATATCCTAGGGTCTTTACTTCTAACACTGATTCTAAGATATCCTAGGGTCTTAACTTCCTAGTGGTTTTTAATGGAGTTGAGAAGTCATTGAATAGGAGACCTACCCATTGGATTCATCAGATGAATTCTCTTTGTATAACCTAACTGTGGAAGATATTTTTCAGCATAGACGAAGATTTTCCTCTGGTCCACTCCACCAAATTGAGCATCAACTTTTAAATATTCTTCATCTAACGCCTAGTCATTGGAATAAAAAGAAAGGAAATTAAAAATCTAGATAAACTTGCAGATTTTTCAGTTTGATTTCTACCTGCTAGTGAAGTAGGTCGGGGGCCTGAAATGGAAAAAGCTACTAGTTGTTCGAATGGGACAATAAACTTATGCTTCAGGCTGTGCAAGTTAAAGATCCCTCAACAGTTGGGAATTGCAAAGATGTAGGCAAATGCCGATGTCCCGGCAAAATTTCCCCCATTGCAAAAGCAGGGTGTTTCCTGTCTTTATTAGCCCATTAGTTGCAGAAGACTTAGGGCATAAAACTCGGATCATTTCATTTCATTTCTAGTAGAAAGGATCCTTGTGAACCTAAGTTGTTATCCTTGTAAAACCAATACCAAGAGGTTTGACCAAGGACCAGCTGGTAGAAAGGATCCTTAACTGTGAACCTAAGTTGTTATCCTTGTAAAACCAATACCAAGAGGTTTGACCGAAGACCAGCTGGTAGAAAGGATCCTTGTGAACCTAAGTTGTTATCCTTGTAAAACCAATACCAAGAGGTTTGACCGAAGACCAGCTGGTAGAAAGGATCCTTGTGAACCTAAGTTGTTATCTTTGTAAAACCAATAACAAGAGGTTTGACCAAAGACCAGCTGGTAGAAAGGATCCTTGTGAACCTAAGTTGTTATCCTTGTAAAACCAATACCAAGAGGTTTGACCAAAGACTAGCTGGTAGAAAGGATCCTTGTGAACCTAAGTTGTTATCCTTGTAAAACCAATACCAAGAGGTTTGACCAAAGACTAGCTGGTAGAAAGGATCCTTGTGAACCTAAGTTGTTATCCTTGTAAAACCAATACCAAGAGGTTTGACCAAAGACCAGCTGGTAGAAAGGATCCTTGTGAACCTAAGTTGTTATCCTTGTAAAACCAATACCAAGAGGTTTGACCAAGGACCAGCTGGTAGAAAGGATCCTTGTGAACCTAAGTTGTTATCCTTGCAACATCAATACCAAGAGGTTTGACCAAGGACCAGCTGGTAGAAAGGATTTGAATTATGAAAGGCTTGAACTTGACCCTTGATTTTGAGGTCAACCTAATGCTCTGTGGGTCTCCCTAGTAATCAATAAGAACACTATTATTAAAATAACTCAATACCTGTAAGCTGGGATAGAGCAGACTACTCAGTAGAGGAGATGAAACTTGTTTCACGACCTCCGCTCCAGCCTTCTTGGCATCGTGGTTCTGTTGCAATTGAAGACAATCTATATACATCTAATGTGTATTCCCTAAAATATAACCAAATCACAAAAACATCAGATTATATCTCTAAAGCATGGGTCGAGGCCTGAGAAAATCTTGAGAAATAAGAAAGAGAATCAAGGAAGTATAACCAAATCTTAAAGATGGCTTGCCTTGTTTTCTTTTTTATATATATTCCATAATTGGACGACTAAAATTTATATAAATTGAAAGCTTAGATGTTCTCATGATTGAGAAAATTAATTAATAAGCCTTATTACGAAGGGAATTGCCTTGATCTGTCAGATCCAGAAAGATCATAAAGTCTCTCATTTCTAACACCCAGCCCAGGTGTAGTAAGCTTGATTAGACTCGTAAAAACAAGATAAGCCATCTTTAAAACAATTTGACAAACCTGGATAGTTGGTAGTCAGTTCCCTTGACAAATTTTAACTTATCTAACGGAACACCGAGAGATTTTAACATAGACTGGATAATGATCTGGTAATATTTTGCTCGTAAATTTAATAACGGCCAGGGTGCTTTCATATTGTCTAGGTATGCATGAAGATCGGCAAATAATATCGTTACCTTAAATATACAGAAATATAACATAACTTTAAAAATATATACTTGATAGTTAGAAATATTACAACAGAACCTGAAACATGTTGTTATTCAGAGTTTCACACTAAGTGATCTTCAGACAACTAAAACAGAACCCGAAACTATTGTTACCCAGAGTTTAACACTAAGTGATCTTCAGACAACTAAAACAGAACCTGAAACATGTTGTTATTCAGAGTTTCACACTGTGTGATCTTCAGACAACTAAAACAGAACCCGAAACTATTGTTACCCAGAGTTTAACACCAAGTGATCTTCAGACAACTAAAACAGAACCTGAAACATGTTGTTATTCAGAGTTTCACACTGTGTGATCTTCAGACAACTAAAACAAAACCTGATACATGTTGTTATTCAGAGTTTCAAACTGTCTGATCTTTAGACAAATAAAACAGAACCTGAAATCAATAAACAGTCTTACCTCACATCCTGCTTTGAGGAAGTCAGCAATTTTAGTCATTGCTACAAAATAAGCAACATGTGGTTTTCCAGTGGTGGCTGTACCCCAGTACAGTTTCAAATCTCGTTCTTTTAATATTGCCTTTAATTTCTCCTCCCCTATTACTTCCTGGAAAATAGACAGATAGCTAGATCAGACTGATGAATGAATGCATATAATAATACTCAAGCCAAGTTTCATCAAAATCTATCAAGAATTGTTCTCTCAAGAGTGTTTACAAGCTAAATTGAACAAGGGCAATAACTTATACTAAATATTTTGCGATTTTGCTGATTTTCAATAGGGTTCATCTTAGAGTTATAGCACACTCTCACACCAAGTTTGATCAAAATCCGTCAAGAATTACACATTGAAGAGTGTTTATGAGCCATTCAAGAACAAGGGCAATAACATTAATTTTTTTCAATCATAAACACTCATATCAAGTTTCATCAAAATTGTGCCTTCTAGAGTGTTGTCAAGCAATTGTGGATGGACGGACAGATCGACCTTAAGACGGACGGATGTGGGTGACGACAATACACGCCCCCCATTTCATGTGGGCGTATAAAAATAAGTAAATAGTATTTGTTAACTTGGCGTTACTTTTGCAAAAATCACCAAATCCTTCGCAGAAACTTACCTGTAGATTCCGTTTCACTAACTCTAACTTCTCATCTGCTCCTGCCATTTTTAAAGTCTACAATCCGACTGCGGACTATCAATATAAACACCTGAAATAAAGCAGGACGTAATAAACAGTATAAAACTTTGATAAGACTTCTATTTATAATTATTGACTCTTAATGTACAGTGATATTTTTAAATATCTCAAAAGGATTAGATCTAAACCTGTATTTAACAGTACCAGTACGGTATCAAATATAATTATCACATTTATTTTGAATACATATGGTATAAAAAATATAATAATAGTTTCCATTCCACTATTCTAGTCCAGACACAAACCTAGAATATATGTTCATATTACTGGACTTATTTTTATCAGGTTATACAGCTAGAAAGAATAAGTCCCCAACTGTAATAATAAACATAGACTCTTTATCTTACATGGGTCAGATTTAGGTCCAATACACAAGGACATGGTCCTGCCTAGCTTTCAGCCCATAGGACAATCATTGACTCTTTATTTTACATGGGTCAGAATTAGGTCCAATATACAAGGACATGGCCCTGTCTAACATTCAGCCCATAGAGACAAACATAGACACTTTATTTTACATGGGTCAGAACTAGGCTCAATAGGTTACACAAAGGATGATAGGGAATAAAAAAAAAAAAAAATACAAAAAAAAAATACACAAATATTTCGATTTACAATTTGTTTAAAAATACACAAGCACAAGGTGTGAATCAAAACTCTTACAATGATTCACATTATGAAAACAGACAAAGCAATATCTTGTTGACAGCTGTTTGACAAGCCAACTTTCAAATAAATATTTTGTTTGAAATGCTACTTTTACTTTCGACTTACCGGTCAGAAGTTATCAAGGTTTTCTGAGAATTTTAGTTCAAACTGGACGATTGGAGGCAGTGGAGAAGACTTAAATCGATATTTTCTGACTGATCAATTGAATATTTCAACACCAGATATCAGATAACCGTGTTTGTTTACAATTTCGTCAGACGAAAACTTCACTTCCGCATTTACAAAACGTGGGTGTCAAAAATGAGTCAAATGTCGTAAAAGCATTAAAAATCTAAAACACTTCTGAAAACTACAGTAGCCATCTTCATTTGAGGAAAATTATACTTTCTTTCATTTTTATTTCAAACCATAAAATTTAAACATTGAATTTAAAATCAATAAATTTTTATTGATATTTTACGACATCTGTTATATGGTCTAAAGGGTCAAAGTTCAACTGAACTAGAAGTTAGCAGGACGTGTTGGTTTCGCTTCAATGAAAGCAATTAAGTAAACGGTGAGTGAAGTTAGGTAGATCTATTAAATGGCTGAGTGATGAAAGGATTTAGTCGGACATTTATCTGTTTATAATCTCATTAAGCCTACTATTTTGTCAGTCGGCTTAAAATAGTCTTCGCCACTGCTTCCTTCCCTGTTGTTAGCATTGTTTGAGCTTTGAACATTTGAATTTTTTCTATCATTTCACAAATATATTTAAAAATTTCAATTGCAGTCTGTTTGTCTCAGAATGTCTTTGTTTCAGTAGGTTTGAATTTGAAATAAAAAACTTCCCTCCAAGAAAGTCGCCCCTTTAAAATGATGTTTATAAATAATATCTTTTCTGGTGGTGACATTGTCATCACCCCAAAACAATCTTGAAGGGGATAGGCAGGGGAACATACAATGTTTATGGATAGGTTCCATTGTAATTAAATAGCAATGTAGGGTAGGGCCTACAGTAGTTTGGTGATAATACTATAGTATTCTCATTAAAGGGATAATAGGCGTTAGAACGAACATAAATATTTAAGTTCACTCAAATTTGGAAAATAACAGTGTATATCCATCAGTGGCCTTACCTATACATCAAAATCCCTCTAAAATCCGATAAATCCCCAAAATAAAGTAGTTAATCATAAAACGCTTGAGCCATCCATCAAGCGATTTTCAAATCGTGTAAATATAAAGGGAAGTAACTCTAACATGTGGGTTTTCACGCGTCCTTGACCCCTACTGTTGAATTCCACAATGATGTTTTAGCGTTGATTTACCAGACGCTTTTATTCTCAAACTGAATGGAATTGTCGCTGGCTCACTTTTTTTTAAAATTCCGAATATATTTTTATTTTGCCTTTTTAAAATTTGGTAAAGTGTGGGATGCATACTTATTTAACTAATAGTCAATATGAAACATAAATATAAGCCGTAGGACGAGTGTATTCTAACGCCTATTATCCCTTTAAAAACACGGGTGTAGGTCATAGAGCTAGAACTATATATTTCAAAGTGCTGTTAGTTCAGTTAGTAAATAGAAATAAACAAGATAATAATTTGGCGGTACTGACTTATAGTGATCATCTGAAAGAAATATCAACAAAATGTTTATACAAAGTTCTCCTTACAATTCCCACTTAAAAAGAAAAAAATTATAGACAAGCTTAACTTA